>JANIJG010024736.1:56150-71076 GCA_024611175.1 Megaceryle torquata
ATCCCTCTTTCCAGAAGGAAGCATCAGAAGGAAGTTAAGGCTTAAGGCTGTCATCTGCCTCGGTTTGTCACAGCTTTGCCATCAACTTACAGTGCAAACAGCCAGGTTCATTGTCACGTTGGACCCATCCAGGGCAGCACCTATAGACAGTCTGATGCTCCATTCTGTACACCTGCTTGTAAACTGTGTAGTACCCAGACCTTTGAAGAGAGTAAGTTTGAGAACAATCACAACTTCTATTCCATTTGTTCACATCTGATCAGTAACAAACTGTACTCACATCAAATTTACTATATGTTTTTATCAGCTTCTATTGGTAGTTTTGTTAAAAATGAAGTAAATATAGCAAAATACATCCTGATAAGACTCAATAGCTCTATGTCCACAAATTTTCTGATGAATTTGTATTCAGGCTGGTCAAATATAAGTAACTTTGTTTTGCAGACAATTTTGGCTTTAGCTCTTGGGGGAGTCACGTCTCCCATCAGTTCTAAGCATATGACAGAAATAGAAAGAAGTTCAATTTTTCAGAGTAGATCATTTGACAGCTGGACTTCACCTGAAAAAGGATGAGACAGGACCATTTTCTGGTAATATGCAACTGTGATTTAAAGCCAGCCAAGAAGTTCATGACCCACCCAAAACAAGAAAAAATTCACATTTTCCACTCAGTACTAACAGATTTTACTTTAAGTCTCAGCAGGACATCAACAATATCCATATGACACATAGATTAAATAGTTTACAACTCAAATAATTTGCACTAAATTCAGTAACAGAATCTATTTATAATGCTAGATAATATATTACCTTCTCTCATAGCCCACACACCACCTCCTCCTTGTGCATCCTTGTTTCCACATCTTGACCATCCGATTAAAGGCTTGAACACATGGCTGTTGGTGTCCTACCAGTGCCAACTCAAACACTGGACAGACATTTGGCCTTGAGTGAAAGAAAAAGGTATGTTATTTCTAACACAAAATTTAGAAGTCTAGAGAAATATACACAAAAGTATGCTGTGTAACAGTTAATAGCAGTTTAAAACAGATTTTTATATTGTTACTTAATGCTGTAGTTCTATGACCTTGAACTGATCTAACAGCTCTCTTGCCAAATATACAGCACCCATAGACACCTGACAAATCATGAACCGATGACTTCGGAACAGCAAATGTTCCACAGACGTTAACGGAGACAAGATTTCATTCAAGTACTGGCTGCACAAGTGACAAGCTCAACCACGTTCCTGATGGCAGTTTTTTTACATGAATGGTCCCACTAGCAAAACATGATTGTATGTTGTTCCCAGAAAATGAGAGCAGGACTTTACTGATGACTCAGACACTTGACTGTCCCTCAGTAACACCAGGCAAGAGTAGCCCTTTCAGATGAGGCACTGACTGACAAAGGATGATACCTCAAGCCAGAAGATCAAGGTGAGGGAGGCTGAGAGGCTCTGTGCCTGTACACAGAGTCTGATGGAAGCGCCCCTGCTTCCTCCACTGGGTCTTGTACATGCAACAGCCCCCATTTCAGCTGATATACCAGGGCGGGAATCAAATCCTTGACTACTAGAGGCACTGACCTCCACAGCTCAAAGCTACTGAAGAGCCAACCTCTCTTTCTATATGTATATTCAAGGAAAGCAGAGCACCTGCCTTAGAAAACAGTACATGAACATACAGTGAAATTCCACACCAGTCAATGGTAGATTTACCATCGATTCAAGGGCAAATAAGACTTGTCTAAACTATTGCTGTGGAAAATGTATATTCTGTAAGAGCTTCTCTTCACTATCAGTCCCCTCGGGGAAGCACGTGAAATTCCTAAGAGGAAGTATCGTTGTTCTCTGCTGATTATTCCTAAAATAACAAGACCAAAATAAGAGCACTGCTTTGTAGGATGATATGTAATCTTCATCTTGCTACCCAGCCCTAGTTACAAAAATAGCAAGATTTCAGGAGGTATAAAGGGTCAGAAAAAGGGCACATGTTGATGGTTTTGCAGAGATTCTGCTGGCCTTATTCCAATTTCTTTGCCCTGGTGTGCATTAGGAAATCCTGCATGCCAGAAAAATAACTGCATAAAGCATGCAGGGTCTAAAGCCACAGCGCATGGCGGGGTTCTGTTGTATTTTAAGTCAAGAGCCTATGATATCAAAAATGAAATTAATTTAGAGTTGTTTACAGATCGTTAACATAATAATTAAGTCATCAGTTTCAAGACAGCCTGCTCTAGCTGGTGAGGCTTGGCAAATGTAATCTTCAATGACTAAAACAGAGGGAAAACTCAGACCTGGTATGCCCAGTCTGGTAAACAGCAAGCATCATTCAGCAGTTGTGTCATACTGGATACCAGACAAGTCCTTCCTCAGATTCCAGTTTGAGACCCCTCTTGAGGCTAGAGAATAACACACACACACACACTCATTTCCCCTATCAATCATCAGCAGTATGACTGTGAGCCTGTGCTAGAAAACACAAGGTGTTTTTTGCATTAATAAGATTGAGACCTGTTGTAGCCTAACAGCTGCCTGACAGTTAAAGTTACCATTAGTTACACTGGATATTGTTAATATCTCATTCCAGATTTACAGTGCTTTTTATCTCAGAGGTCCAAAGTAGTTTACAGCTCCTTATGCCTGAACACCACACAAAGGTAGCTTTTCTAATAAAAAAAGTGCATCTTTCATTTGCAGGTCTTCAAGTAGTTTACAAACATCATTAAATTAAGCCCATGCAGAAGAGGAAAATACTCCAAGTGTGATCAGCTTTGCTGCTGAGCTAAATACTTGGAAGAAATTCCATCTGTGTCAATCAAAGCCACCCCACAATATTCCCAGAAGACTCTCTGCATAGGCCAGTGGTCATGCAAAGCACACCCAGAATAGTAAATCCAGCCAGGTCTCCCAGAGGTACTGCAGCTCCCCAGCTGAGGAGAGCACCTAGGGCATCCACCTCACCTTAAAGAGGATCTTTGCCCAGCAAGGACACTCCAGTAGAGAAACAGATCAGATTTAAAAACACAACCAACAGAAATTACCTTCCTGAAGTGGAACAACTATTTCTCCTAGGCTTTGGAGGAATTGCTCATCTCCATCAACCTAAACCACACTTTCAGTGGATGGCCCTCTGGGTTCTTCCTCCTCCACTGCAGAGTCCATTTTCTATATTGCTCCTTATTTCCCACCCTTTGAGCTCACCTTTGCTGCAGCTGCCAACACCAGGAAGCAAGACAGAAGACAGTAGCTCTGTAGCTTCAGATTGCCTGAAACACCTCCAGAAACCACCATTCCCATGTCATCTCCATTACTTAGCAATCTTTCCCCATGTCCCGACTACCCCTTCCTCTCAGACTACCTCACCATTTAACATCTTTAGCTTAGGTTCAAAGCAATTGCTTCCAAGCCCTTCTTAGCACAAAGTCTGCAGCTTGTTTCACATCCAAAGGAGAGCTTTGTACGCCCAAAATCTTACCTACTTTTTTCCCCCCCCATTACGTCAGTTGGTCTAATGAAACCTTCGCCTTACTTAGCAACCATGCCTCACTTAGCAGGCTTTTTAAAATGACTCTGCAGCTAGTGAATAGAACATCATGTCCTGATAATTCATGCAGATCTCCTTTTATTAGAATTGCCTAAAACTTCCCAGATAAAGGTACATTCATATGCATGGCTCTTCCACAAATAAAAAAAAAGAGAAGCTGACAACTGTTGTAGTGACATATTGAGCCCATCCTATAAATTCTTACTTATGTGATATTGCCATGTTTCCAGGAATAGCTGTATCGACTTCTACAATGTAGTTAATAGGAACAAACTGCGCTCACGGAACAAAACAAGCCAGCAGGATAAAGTCATATGTTTATTAAGATTTATTCAAAGTAAGCCATTCCTCCTAAATGCCCTTGGGATAATTTAAAGGCAGATATCAAAACCTCTGCTACACTATAATTAAATTGCAGCAATTGCATAACATGTAATTCTCTGCTGGCAAAGCTGGGAAATAAAACGTGTCCTCTCCAACAATTAGCCATCTTCACAACTCCCCCACACAGTCAACACACCGGATTTTAAGCCATCTGACTCACTGCTCTTTGAAACATTACCTATAGAACTTAGAAGCAGTTTATTGAACATGACTACAGCTCTTGAAAATACAGTCTTGGATTATGTATTATATACAGTATTCTACTAATCAGAGATCCTCTAAGAGTACCCTGAAACCTTGAGTGGATGTAATGGTATATTTAAAAGAGGAGAGCTCCATTTTTACTCCCATGTCCTTTGCATTCAGAAAAATATTTCTTAAAGGGAGTTCAAGTGTTAAAACGAGCAAAACACATAAATGCATATTATGGTCTATGATTTGACTGATACACCAGTCCCTTAAAACCTTTTTATACTGATGCCTTCTGTTAGCCAAGACTAACATGAATGCTATTATTAGCTTGTCAGTCTGACTCAGGCAAGCCAGAAAGCTCTCTTCAATATTTGCATTAGGAGACTGCCCTTTAAACAAAGACACCCTACACACTTCCAGCTTGAGTCTTAAAAGTCTAATGAACAGATAATTAGACCAACGTGAAGCAAGAGCAGCCTTGGCTAATCATATGGCTGTGATGCCTGTGAACTGATGCACTACAGGAAAAGTTCAGAGAAAATTAAAAGCATCTCCAGGTGAGATATACTACATCCCTGCCTTTAGAACACAAAAGGACTATGTATCTTCACACAAACACAGGCAAGAGAGCAACCATGGAGGTCTATTAAATCCCAAGGTGGCAGACCTGGCCAGCTCAGATTCCATGAGCCTCAATTTCCTGAAGCTGAGACAGTTACTTGGGCAAAGTCTCACTGCATCCTCATCCCTCTTATTCTCCTCACTAGCCATTTGATGCCTGTTCCAGGATGCAGCCCACAAGTTCAGTGGACTCTGGCCTCACCTGACCAGCATCTCACAGCATTTGGACAGAGAGGCAGCAAGGAGTCACTGGCAATGGTGGTCATTCCTCCAGACGTTCAATTTTACATCTTCTACCTCAAGCTGTCATCACCATCAGTATCACCTCAAGAGAGCCCCCCTGAGAAGGTACTGCAGCTTTCCCCCAACTCGTAGCAGAGGTGATAGGAACAGCGTATCTGCAATCTCCCAAGTGAGGTTCTCTGCAGCTTTAGCCTTGCCTGTGATTCTGCAAGGCTGAGGATATCAGTGCAGTAGCTCTTTCACATGCACTTATCCAAGCATAAGCTATCTTCTATAGCACTAGATGACCTCTTATGTACGATAAAGTGCACATGGCTTTCACATAGCAAAGGAAAACACAGTTACAGGTACAGACCATCTGCTTGTGGGAGCCAAGAGGCAGCTTTATGCACACACTCCTGGCACGTGTGGTCCAAAAGGGGCAAAGAGAGGCGAGGAGACTGGAAGCCAGCTGAACACACTGGAGCTAGAAAAGGAACAGCTCCACCATTTCAAAAGGTGCCTCATATCCCTGTGACAGAGATATTTTCTTACTCTGCCTAGCATGATCCTAACACCTGGCTCTTTGAATGACAATTAAAGTGAATCTCTCATTCTATCAATCCACTTTTTTCCAGCTCAAATCAAGAAGTTAAAGGTAGGTACATTTAATGGTAGTGAGAGAGCAAACACACATCAAGGTATTCCAAAAGGTTTCTTTCAACTGCACAAACTTTAAATCAAAACATTAATGAATATGAAGCAGAAAATGGTTTGGCTGTCTGATTTTAGGACTTTCCACAGAGACTAAGTGAATGACACCACCTTCTACACTGAGCCAGAAGGCTGTTAACATCTTCCTAAAAATAAGATGTAGCCTGCATTGCCTCAGCTGAAGAATTTACAGCCTGAACACTATTGATCTTCCTGTGAAACAGTCAATAGATGAAACCTGTCATAAGAAGCAACTTGCCAGAATTCTGTGTTTTCAAAGCACTAATTGGTGGGTGCTCCTTTCCTTTATGCTGTTACTAAAAGTTTAGAAAAGCATAGTCTAGATGCTTTCCCAGATTTAGTTTTAAAAGATCAAATGAGAACTTTCCTTAAGGAAAGCAAGCTTATACTCAGGGCTAAATTCTTCATTGCTGTGATGACAGCCCAAAACAGTGGGTTTGCTTTAGAGATACACTGGTGTTGATCAGAACATAGTTGTACGTTGCTACAATGGCTTTGGCTAGAAACTTCTCAGGCTAGAAAAATTGTCTGAATCTCCTCACCCCTCCAACCACCCAGACAAAAGCTATCTCCAGCTTGGTATTAGAGACCTCTCAAAAGGCAGGTTGGCACTGTGCAGAAACATGCTGTGCTGTAGAGGAGAAAAGGTCAGCGACATGATGCTGCATGCAAACAGGATGGCGATTAAACGTTTGCTCTAAGTATCATCTCAAGGGGAAAGGAGAGAAAAGCAGATGTCATCTGAACACAGATAAAGTCAAATTAGGCAAGAAACTACAGAAACAAAAGGCCTAAAGAACACGTGATGTATATTTAGACAGAAACAAAGATAGATACATTTTGTCTCTAGACATACATTACTTAACAACAATAATTCACAAAGGCTGGAATGACAGAAAACACTCTTCCTTTTTAAACTGCCAAGCTCCACTTTCTACCCTTCATCTATTTTAAGGCTCATTTCCTCACATTTCCCAGGTAAAATTAATCAGCAGTACCAGAGACAATTAGGACATCCTGCTCCCTTGACCACTAATCAATCCATGCTCCCTACTGATCCTGTATCAATATTTGTGATGTTTATACGTCCTCTGCGATATGGATTGTAAGCACCAAGCTCATTTAGATTAGGTCTCATTATCACTACTTTTCTCTGGATTTGTGGATGAAGGTCCACCACGGAAGACCCTCTCCTATGGCCACAGGTTACTAATGCACTGCTGTGTCTTAGTCATCCTCTCTGATTAGATGGAGCAGTCAAATAACATGAGAGTTTTCAGCCTTTGCACACTGCATCTAGACTAAGAGCAAATCAATACGAGATGATTAATTACACACTCAGCTATTATAACAACAATAAGATTTTTAGTTTGTACTGCTATGGAAGTGCAGCGTCTGCCATTTAGCTCCTGTTTAACTATCCACCTCCCTCCCCCAAGACAGAGTAATCTATTTTGCTTCACAAGAAAAGCGAAAATATACATGCACATCCAGATCATTCAGTTACAACTTGCCAAGTCACTTTTTTTCCTTCCATTTTAAAATCAAGGAGTGGGGTGTTAGGGTTTTTTAGGTTTGTTTTTTTCTTTAAGTGTCACATGCGTCAAGCCCCAGCAACATCCAGTTATAGTTTCTTCTACTGACTGACCTCTACAGGTACTAAAGGGCATCTGCAGGATCAGGTAAAGCAGCAAGTAAAGCACATACCCACAGGATGGCAAATGTAGTATCATCCCTTCAGCATGCAAATAACAACCTCCAAACACCTGTCTTCATGCACGTTGAAGAAAGTGTGCACATTACTTGTATCTATTGTGCGCAAAACAGATTGTGAGATGATAATCTGGCTGCTTGGGCATGAGTCTTACTGCAGACAAAAAAAAATCACTACTAAAAAAATAGTACAGTAATTGCAGACTACCTGATATTAGCATCTTCCATCCAGTGTGTTCTTGATTGGTAAATGCCTTCTGCACACCTCCACAGATTTCTACACTAAGGTTATTTTTAAACAAGTGACTTCAGTAACAGCAACCAGGAAATTATCAGCATCACTGCCACTGACCAGGCCTGCCAAGCCTCACACAGCACCCACAAACCCATCCAGCACAGAGACTGCTTCATGGATAGTCTGTGTACCTCTGTCCCAAGGATTCAACTCTAATATCATTAGAAAGGAGGTCAGATAGAAACAGAATGGTTTGGACAGGACATTAAAAGATCATCTAGTTTGAACACCTCTGCCATGGGCAGGGACATCTCCCACTCATCAGGTTGCTCAAAGCCTCACCCAACATATAAGGAGGATAAGAAATAATTTGCTTTGTCTTAAGTATGTGCAAACAACCGTCCATAATTCTGACAAAACTGTGTGTTAAAAAAAGTGAAATTGTAAGAGGAAAGCATCAAGTAGCAGCATTTATCTCTAGAGGAAACTTCACATTAACTGCCCCTATCTCAGTTATCATTCCACTACACACAAATGTATAATAAAAAGTCATCCCAGTAAATCTGCCAGGTACGCACACCTGAGCTGCTTTTATCAAGAAGGCACAAGAGGACCTGATGCTGAAATATTAAAATAAAAATTGCTGGAAAATGTCATCCCACTTGTGTCATAAGGAGAAAAAGCTCATTTTGGTTTACAACAAGTACCACATTGCATGACAGTAAAACTAGCTGGAAGGTAGTGAAATCCTCACTTTGGCAACAAATGCCTAGAAATCGTTCATCACTTTTCTGGTAGTTGTCAGATATTAACAATTTAGAGCCAAAACCTCTTTTCTTGAAAGCTTACTTTTGAAGTAACATGTAATATATGCAAGAAAAGTCCCTACACACCAAAGTTTTCAGTCTTAATGTTACAAGTCTTTACTCCCCTATAAACCCTTAACTTGATACCACTGATGCAAACACCCATTATGTGTTCAGTTTTGAGGATTTTTTTATCCTTTTTTTAAAAAAGAAGCAATTTTGATAGAGCTACACATTTTATGAATTCTAGCTACAAAAAAAAAGGCAACAAATAATCATGCATTAGCAGATCAGCGTTTAAGTGCTTACAGAGGGGGAAAAACCATCACCAACCATTTGTATTTTCAGATTAGAAACTTATACTGAGCTTCTAAATAACCCCAAAATTCTTGGTGTTACTTGAGACAAAAGAAGAGATAGGCAGACCTTGCCTCAGGAAGAACACAATTCTAAGAAATAAGTTCATGTAACTATTTTTCCCCCATCAATGATGCATCTGTCAGGCAGCAATTACACATAGAAGGATAACCAGAGAGGTATTGTAAGGGTTGAGGTGTATGAAGACTCATTTCCTCTACAAGAATATACTCGCCAGAAAAGACTGGGCACAAAATTCATAAGTGTTTCAAAATTAGAGGTTTTTGTTAGAAAACAATACAAAGCACCCTAAAAAGATTCATTCTTGGGCACAGCCTGAGGTATCATGATATATTTTCAATATTGAATTAACTTGTGTACATAAAAAACCACAGTCTGGCCATGGTGTTGTCTACTAAGCAACAATTTGAAGCAAGTTCTGCTCTGACTTAAAGGGAAAGCAGGGTGGGGATTTCTACTAAAGAACAGAAAAAAAAAGAGCATCAGCACCCTGACTTAAATAATATTCCTGTTTTCACACACATGAGATCAAATATTCATCCATAGGTTAAAGGCACTGAGAGAAATACAGCCAAGGGTAGAGCTCAGCTTGTGTGTCATACCCAGAAGTGCCCATCAACTTATGCTAGAGGCAGAAGTCTCAAATTTACCTCTGGAATAGGTAATGACTAGCTTTAAATGAAGATCAACATGGAAGCTAAAGAATAAACCCAAGATTACATGTGTTCAGTACACAATTTTAAAATGCTCTGATTTAGCAGTAATGAAAGGAAATTTCTTTCCCCTCAGAAATAAATTAAAAGCAATAGATTTTTTCAGAGGGAACATAAGCAATAACAGGCTTGAATTTCAGGGGGAAATCTATTAAACTGTGTTCAAAGAGAAGGTATTTAATTGGTGAAAAACACACTGGTGCAAGATGGTCTGTTAACTCTAAGAGTCAAAGTGTCGCTTCCATCAAAAGAGGTTCTGCTGACAAGTCATCCACTGATGAGGTTTTACACCACCAGATAATCTTCTTCCTCCTCACTGGGGGGTTTCTTCAAATGTATTAAAATTCCATATTCTCCATCATATCTAGATCGTGGCATGCCTAGAACTACGATAAATAAGCACCACCAGATACAAACAACACAGAAGAAGGAAGTCAAAGGAAAAAACAGCCAGTTTTCCTAGAAATCAAAGACTACACACACTGTATAAGCACAGAATAAAAGTATGTATAAATAACTAAACTATATCATCATTTCATAATGCAGCACAATTAAACATGAAGAAATGCTGACAAGTTCTCCCCTCTCAAGGTGCATTTTTCAAGAGTAACCTCAGAAGCCAAATACCATTAAAAGGGAATGGCAGGAGGGGTTCACCTACCTTAAACTTACAGATTTAAGAGTCATACAGTATATATAAACTAGCATGATTAGGGGCAGCAAACTTCTAAACCTCTAAGCACATTATGTGGTGACTCTGATATGATCACAGATATTTATAAAATTGGAAAATATTTTACAATCAGTCATGAGATCAAGTTCATCTTGGATAAATACAGCAACTACAGGCTATCACTTTATGATCGTGCATTTTCATACTTTTACAGCTATTTTAGAGTTTTAGAGAAAGCCTTGATCTCATTCTACTACTGAAGAGCAGGAAGATGTCATGAAATCAGGAAAAGAATTCTAGCACAATGACACTCATTAAGTCTCCTTCCAATGAATATACTAGGGGAGGAAGAAAAGAGAACCCTCTACCATCTGTTAAAGGATGAATTAAAGAATTAATTTTTTTTTTCTTCCCCTCTAGAAACTCTGAAACAGAGGCTTTAAGTGCAAACTCTTGAAAAATACGATTATTATAATGCTGACCAGCATGAGCTCTATCTGGTGGCAAGTTACTGTAATGCACAGGCTAAAAAGTATTTTTTATTCAGCATGATGTTCACATTCACAAAAAATGAGAAATAGCTCCATCTTCAATGCTTCTTTTCTTTTCCTAGAAAGAACTGCTGGATATTAAAGGATTAGAAGTGGGGACAGTGAGAATGAGGGTACAAGATTGACATCATTTTAATTTCAAAGCATTTTAACCATACTTAGTGGAATCACAGACAAACCTCAAAGGCTGGAGGCAACAACTACTCAAGAGTACTGAGGGTTTACTGCAACCTTATGAATTCTAGGTAGACAGGACTGGGAAGTACTTGAGGTTTTGGCTAATAAAAAAAATATCTTGCTAGGTAAATTCAGTAGTCTAAATCAGAATTTGGCAGTGACTCAGGGTTGCCAGCATCACATCAACCAAGGTTTAAAAAGAGTTCATAAGACTTCACTCAACCTTGCATAATAGATACAAATTGAAATACACCAGTGGCAAATCAGGTCTTTATCTTCCACTAGGAAAACTGCAATCTTTTTTTAACTCTCAAATCTCTGAACATAGGATAACCCATTGAAAGCAATGTACTCATTTCATCTCCAAAAATTAAACATACTTTGAGCCCTTATTTAATGCTAGGTACAGAAAGAGTCATCATATCTGCAAACTGGCATCACCAGAGGCAAAAGCAGATAAACAGCCAATATACTGAAACAATTTCTCACCAAGAAATGATGTCAACTATTTTTTCACATCATTTGGACAGTATTATGACAAAAGTCCAGACTCCAAGTTTAAGCTGTTTCATCATCATATACTTTATAGAAGCATTTTTTGTTACTTTGTTTTCTACACCACATTCCAACACATTCAACGTGATGGGCAATTACTTCCATGGTAGCAATCAAAATTCAGAAGCATCTCTTTGTATGGATATGCTTCATACAACTGTAGTTCACATGGAACCACTTTCCAGTCCTCAAAAAAATGGACTTCGCCTTTTTAATTATATTCAGAAAAAATATTTTTTTGATATCACCTTGAAGTAGTGTCCACAGCCACATCTGTTTATAGTGAGGCACAGTGTAAAAATCTTTGTAGTCCAATAACAAGTACAGATAAAGGACCAAGTTTATCTGAGTGTTGCAAATATAGATACCATCTGAATGGTAGATGTTGCTTTGGGGAATACAATTATCTGGAGGAACACAAGTAAGCCTACAGTGGCCCATATAATCACAGAAGCTAGAAAACAGTTACTCAGCCAGGAATCCAGCTTTAAATCCAGGTGTTCCTTGGATTGTGACCAAATTTACTTACTTATGGATAGAGTGAAAATATGCAGCTGCAACATTTGAGCAATCAACAAAAGCCTAAACAAAATAGTTTTATTGCAAGATTGCAACTGGATCCTCTAAGACCAAATCAGGTGCTATAGATGTCATAGTGGACCTGCAAAGCCACAGAGCAAGTCCATGCACTTAATGCTGACAGGGACAAAGATCATTTCATGACTGTTTCAAATCAGTTCTCGCTCATGAGTCACCTGGGAACAGAAGAATCCATGCTTCAACCACGTCTCAGACCCAACTATGAAAGGTAATATTTATTGCACAAAGGGGCTTCCCAGCACATACCTCAACCACTCCTGCCTTTTGCTGTCCTATATAGCTGACTACAAGCAAACATCTGTACTTTTAAAACTTGCAGTAGGGCACTTCTCTAGGAGAGGATTTACCACCACTGGCAGCATCTCAAGCCCTGCCCCCCAACTGCCCCCAGTCTTCTGCTAAGCACAATCTTGAAAGTCAATGCGATGCTAGATAACCACACATCACGCAATGTCACTTCATACCCCAACTTCAAACCAGGGAGCTCACTGCAGAGCGAGTTGGTCAAAATGTGCTTTTTATGATGAGAGATGGTTAATTCCTCATTTCAAGGCCTAAATGGCATGCTTGTTATTTGTTCTCTGGTCTTTCCAGTGTTCTCTGAAGTTCTAATACGAGATCATCAAGGGCTAATTGTCTGGAAACATAGTTGATGGAAATAGCTAGTCATCCTATAATCTGTTCTACATTAAGTCTCCTCAGGGGGCTTGGAAGCAGAATACCAACATCCACACAGATCCTTTGCATTTTTAGCTGGGAGCAAATACTCAAGTTAGAAGCAGAACGAAAACAATTATGAAGAATATCCTGTATAGCCTCAGCCACATAAGATCTCAATCAAAACATCAGCAAATGCTATAGAAGAAAGCACTCAGCATGTTCCAAGGGATACATTTGTTGTTCTTATCCCATTGACTGCAGATGACCAATGTCAAAAGAAGAAAAAGGTAATTCATGAAAAGCATCCTTTTGGACATTTCACTGCTTTGCATTTTGGTGAAAGCTGGCAGGCTTACTCCTAAGGAGTAATGACTTCTTGTATTTCTGTTTGCATCAAAGGCAACATCTCTAAATAGTGCAAAATAACTTCTACTTGCCCTAGATCAGGAGAAGCAATAAGAAATATAGCAATTGAAGGAACATGCCTCTTGTGGCAGAGCCTTGAGTGCTTTTCCCAAGTAAATGGGTCTGGGGGGTATTTTTTGATTGCTAACAGTGCCCTGATGCTCCCTATGACTGGAGCCTACTGGCAATACCTTCATACAGTCTCATTTCCAGAATGGAATATTTCCTGTACTTTTTCAGTGATGCTACATTTAAAAAGGTAAAAGCAAAAAAAGAAAGATTGCTTGGAGGCAAGTAGCAGTTAACACCAGCTCCAGAAGTGCAGAATCATATGTCTGATACTGGTGTCAAATGCAAACAAATTAACATAGGCCAAAGACATTCTTCCTCCTAGCAGAGGAACTGCTCACAAAGAACATAAGAAGCACGCCTGAAAAAGAAACATAGAGCACTTTTTGAAAAGAAAAAAGCTTCACCAGAATATGAACTTGACTTCTCTAAACATTATGATGGATATTTAGTGCTCTAGCAAAATGGAGTAACATAAACTACCTTAAAAGCACTTCTAGTAAATACCTACTTACACAATACTGCGTAGAAAACCTGAGCAGTAGGCTTAAAATTTCCATTCCATGACAGGAGAAATACCTAAATTGAAACCAAATACAAACCAAATAAATTATAAAAGGGTGGGATGAAATTGATTAAACAAACAAAAAAAACCAAACATTTGGAAAAGAGGTTAGAAATTAAGGTATACACACAGACATCTCAACAGCTGCTGTCAGGTTGCTTGGCGAGAGGGAGACACATTCCTTAAAAACACAAAAGAAGCTTTGCAAAGGAAAAGGTGCCCAGCACAAAGCAGGGAACAGTTTCCAGAAAATTTATTTTCAATTTCCATGAGCAAAAACTTTAACCGTAAGATTTCATGTACGCTGTCAGCTATCCTGCTTTAGAATTCGACCAGAAAGCTACCTCTTGACAAACACGTTACATGGCATTTACAACAAAAGGACATTTGTTGCTCATGCCACGAGAAACAGCCCACAGAAACTTCCTTCTACATAAGCACCAGTCCGCACACATGTGGAGTTACCCTTTGTGTCTGCAAACGAGCTGTGCTCACAGCTGCGGACGGATGCTTTCCAGTGCTCTCACCTCTCCCTGCTCCTTGGTTTCTATTCCTCCTGACTGGATTTACGGGTTTATTACTCTGCTTTCTCTGTCGCTGCTTTCCAGCGTGCAAAGCTCACCGCAGCCCCTCGGAAAGCAGGGGCTAGCGCAGCTGTACAAGGCTCAGCTCTGCCACCCGTTCGCTTTTTAAATGAGAAGGAAGAAACGGACTCAGTGATACTGATGCTCTCTCTGAAGCTCGCTTCAGATCAGGAATCAAAGGGAAGCCAGCCCGCCCGCCTTCCCTCTGGGGCTGCGAGTCTCACGAGTAACCATTAAAAAAGAAATAACTCCACGGAGCAAAAATCCGCGCTGCGAGGGGAGAACTCGGGTAAGTTAAAGGCGCGCCCAGCTAAACTTTCTTTGAGGCAGGGATGAACACGATGAACATCGAGCTGCCTTCAGCGGGGAAACCCGGCCAGGACCCTGCCCGGTGAGAAACAAAGGCAGCGCACCCGGCTGTGCTGCGAGGGACCCCCCCGACCCCAGACCCCCCCCCCCCCCGAAACCGCGCTCCGGGACCACCCCACCCCCATGCCCCCCCGCCGCCGCCGCCCCCCCCGGCCGCTCCCCCCGGCGGCC
>JANIJG010024737.1:0-33782 GCA_024611175.1 Megaceryle torquata
ACACTATATAGCGAGATATTAAAAAAAACCCTGAAACCTACATTCCTAAGAATAAAATTTGCAGTTAAGTAGCTGAAAGGAAAAGGATTTAGTAATTCCTATACTTCACCATAGTCTCTGAAGAAGTATTTTTCCTTCGTCTATGCTACAGCAGCAAGAATTTTTTAAAAATAATCTTTTTTTTTTTTTTTTCAGAAAGCTACTGATTCTCAATACAATCTGGAAAAGTTTCAGAGGGTTTTATATTTTGCTTATTATTGTTTAAAAAAAAGTGTTTGCAAATTTGAAAAAAAGCACAACATAGAGTCATATTCAGGAAGATTTCTGTGCACTCAAAAGGAATGTAAGAGTTTCTGCAATGACAGAAACTAAAGAGTGATTTTGTCGTTCTCAAGAGTGTTCATTCTTTGCTAATATAGAACTGACATGAAAATCTGCAGTCATTTTTTTTCCAGAAAAAAAGGAATAGTTGAACTTTATGGGTTCCACTTTTGATAGCTTGTATTAGATCCTAAATTACTTAACAGAATTTTGACAATCAATGACTTTACGTCTGCTTGCTAAAGAAGGTGTATCACTTGTGGTAAATTCTTTGGCATAAATTACATTACTTCATTCTCAGGTGACTCTATGTTCCTTTTGGTACTTAACAAAACTTCACTTCTGAAAACCTGCATAGAAAAAATATCTTCTAATTATGGCCTGTTCTGAATTATTCATATTTTATCAGAAATGTTCTTTTATTAAACTCTTTTATTTGCTATGATGGTAAAAGAAAGAAATAAAAATTACTTAATTTTTCCCTCTTCTTTCATCCTGACTCAAAATACATGCCAACTAAAGACCACTCCTATTGTTTTCTAGGTGAATTCCATGCACAGGAAAAGTGATATTTAAATTTTTGCTCTGCTATAGCTGCCATTATTTCTTTTTTTTTTTGTTGTTTTACCCATGTTCACATATAACAATAATGTTATGGTTTGACTTCTGTCACATGAAATGAGATTCAAGCAATCAGCAATCAATTCGCCTAACCCAAAACCCGACTTGTCTGCTACTTTATTGGTTCTCTTTGATTTCAGTTTGCTGCAATCCATCGTCAGAGGCATTGGGGCAAATCAGCTGGCTGGCAGGCATCCTACTGGTTTATCACCTACTGTTTATTATTAATTAAAAAAACATAATTAACTGTATGCTTTTGGCCTGAGATATACATGTGATCAATTGTCTAATTGGTTTTAACAAATATGCACGTACATCCCTTTGTTTTCATACATTCACAGGGAGTGCAGGCAAGAAGTGGGCATTTTTCCATTTCCAGTGGTCTCCTGATAGCCTCCTTCGCTGCTTTAGGAGAGCTGAGGATTAGTGACAATTAGAAACACCAGCAAGAAGCTAATTTTTTTTGCTGCAGGGGTTGATATCTCAAATTGGGATCACTCATTTTCCTCTGCAGCCAAGGCTAGAAAATTGGTGGAAAGATGCATAGCTAAGCAGACCATTTTATAGCACATCACCTAGAATTTCAGAGTTAACGTAACCTGAAGGAAATCGGCAAAGAGGTAGGAAAAATAATATTGCATGTCAGACTTCTAGGGATTTATTTCTGACTGAAGAAAAACTCAATGGGAAAAATACTTGGTCCCTGTGGGAGGTGAAAGCTAATGTCTCTTCTAGTGGGGCTAAAAAGTGTTGCTAACTCTTCATGTGAAAAACAAAGTGAAGAAAAATCATCAGTCTCAAGTCTTCTTGTGATCAACACCTCCGATCTACACTCCCTGATATATAATTTAAAAGTTATCAGTTGAGTAATATGTATCCATCTATTCTCTCTTTGAGTTCTCTGTTGATGGACGTTACTATTAAACATGTTATGCTAATTAGACCAGTTTTCAGTAAAGTTAGATCTCAGGGAATGCCACTAAGTTTTGCACTCTCCTTTCTTCTCTATTTGTAACACATCTGAGTAAAATGTACTTTTTGGAAGGCAGACAACTGGTATTTTCCAGAACATTGCTTAGGTTTGTGAAAGCTTCTCAGAGAAGGTGGTCTTTTTGGCAAGTCTGAATTAGCTGATCAGAGTAGAGGTGCCAGGAGATACTTCTGGCTTGTATGTAGTCATGGAAAGCATGACATCTTGACATCTGCAGAGAATAACACTTTTCCTTCTAGTGTCTGGGAGGGAGAATATGACTGGCATTAAATGGGTGTAGCAGATCTGGGATTGAAATGCAAATAGTGTAAAAATCTAAAAAAGTAATGAGAAAAGTCACAGGAACACAGACAAAGTGGGTATCCAAAGCGATTATTTTTGATGTTATTTATTCATCTTTGGATTTCGTTGGAAGCACATAAAATAAACATTTTTCTCTTACAGAATTAAATAAAGAACTGGACACATATATCAATGTGATCCTGCATTAAATTACTTCAAAAGCAGTGAAACTGATACACTTCTAGTTGATGGCATGTCAAGTGCACAAGGAATATCTCTGAAGAGTGACTGCTGAGCAGTAATTTATATGCCTTTACTTTTTAATGAATGCAATCCACCGTTACAACAGGCAGATGGTGTCTGGCCTGTGGAAGTCAGCTGAATTCAGGCAGATTCTTCTCAGCCTGATATACAGAGTGTCCTGAAAAACAAAAGTGAAGCTTAAACTTTAAACCCTAAATAGAAAATAGTCCGGATTTCAAATATAATTTATGGTGCTTTGCCTTTCTTCTTTTTCATTGTTCAACACTGGGCCTCGAAACAGAATATTAAGAAAAGTAATTTTTAAAATAAATGATCCTAGAGACTTATTCGTGAAAATAAAAGGTGAATGCCAAACATATCTTTGAGCTTCTAGTATTTACTATTGCATTTAAATTATTGCCATTATACTAATAGCCAAAAGAAAAAAAGTTTATTAAAATTGCCAATTCCACCTCCTTTTTCAAGCAAGAGATTTGCTTAAGTTTCACAGAGAAGAAGAATATGTACAATTTGCTCCTTTGTATTCTCCCTTTTTCTGTTTCTCTACAAAAGTATTCAACTGCACCTGAATTATCCTATATACAACAGAAAGAATATACAGATGTAACAGGAGAGTCAGTCTGTGTACTCCAACCACCAGGATCAAGCCTATCAACTAAATTATAGAAGAATTTACTGTTGCTGAATTGTTATGTTCTGTTTTAGAGATATCTTTTCATCACTGAAGAAAACATCAAAAGATTTTAGGCTTTGACATTCATATCCAGGGTAAGTTTCAGTGTCTTTCATCAACAACTGAAACTGGATTAGCACCAGAAAGTATTTAACAGTCTCTACCTGACTAGAGCAGAAAGCGAGGGACCTTTGCCTTAGCAAGAATTTATAACATACAATTATTAACTTTGAGGTATCACACATTTAAAATGGAATTCTTCAGCATTCTTTGGGAAGGTTTACTCAAAAATTATGCACTGATGGAGAGCTGATGAACAGTCTGACTGAAGATAGTGTCAAAATCCAGAAAGAAAATAATTAAACTAATAGTTATGAAGGACAGGCTGGGAGAACCAACGTTACAAGTTAAGCTGGGCTTATAAAAGTTTCAGGTCAGAAAGGAAACGCTGCTTTTCAATTTAATTTTGTAATATTACCCTGGTTTTAATTTACAGTGTATTAGAGCAGTGGACAAAATTAGTCTTTAAATTAATCTCTTTCCTTACGGAAACAGAGAACAAAATGCTTACTGGTTTGCAGTTCAGCAGCGATAGCCCCAAGCTTGGCCTCTTTTTAGTCACAGAAAAGTACAAAACTGTTTTCAAGAAACACACATAAGCTGGGGGTGACAAAAGCACATAAGCAAAAGTGACAAAATAGCGTCACTGAAATTGCCTTATTCAAGAACACTGCAAAGGTTGTCTGTTTTCTTAAAGAAGTCAAACCTGGACAGTGGCATTTTAATTGCTGAATTTTCCTAGCTTTTATCATCAGTACCAGATGATGCATTTAGCTCTAAAATACAGTTCAGTATTGCTGGAAAACTGGGAAGATGCTGTACTGCAGCTGAGGCCACAAAAGACATCCCGTTCACAAAATGAATTCATGTATGTTTAACACCTGCAAATGTTAAAAAGTGAAAACCGTAAGATTCTTGAAATACTGTTTGAAAATAAGGTAACTGTTAGTAGAAAATGGATGCAAAACTCCTGCAGCTTTTAAACAGGCAAAACCAAAAAATGTGCCTCTTTTTTTGTAAAGCTGCATGAGGATGACAAAATGAACAATTTCAACTTTACAAGAATTCATTTAAAATACATTTTAAGTTATTCTTGCAGCTATTTAAATGAGCTTTTGTTATAACATTATAACAGAACATTACAGATTCTAGCAGAAAGACAAAAACCAGTCATGTTCAAAATCAGAAACATAATGGGAGTTTGTAGTATTCTATGATTCACTGCAATGTAATGATTAATCCAGATGTTAATACAAATCAAATAATTTAAACAGTTGTGATTTTTAAGAAATTCAGTCAGTTAACTTAGAAATTATTTTTTGCCCATTGCAATGCAGCAATATAATTTTGTCCTATTCTACAATATTCCTGTATTTAAACTAGTCAAAAATCACATTTACGTAAATATTTACTGATAAAGATAGAAAAATATATGTTTAAGGATAAATTTTAGCTATTAAAGTTCATGTTTGTTCAGTAAATCAGAGCCTAGAATTTAACATTTTTACATTGGACCTCAGTTATCAATTGCTTGCAGTAACTAATGTCATCAAATTTTCAAAACAGAAGAAAAAAAAAGAATCTGGTAAATAAGTGTATTTGAGACAGCACTGAAAATTATTATTTTCTGTGGCTAAAAACAAAGGATAGTCCACTAGAAATATAAAACTACCAGAACCATCAAAAGTCTAATAGTATTAGACTTAGTAGGATGTTTTATTATTCAGTCATTGTCTATACAGCAAGCGCATAACTAAAGATACAGTTACTAGTCTTGAGTCTCAGTATCTGTCACTTTATGCAGATCACTGCACAGTTTCATAATTCTGTGATGGATTTCAACAGTTTTAGACCTATAGTGGAAGTCCTTTTGTAACTCATAGTTCATAAAATGCGTGCCCGTACCAGCTTCCCACAGACAGTGAGTGTGAAACTCAGGCCCAGTTCTCAGGTCAAGGAAGGTCCGGTGGAGCTACTGATTTATGCCAGCTGTAGATCTGAATCTGTTGATGTGCTGAATTATTGATGACCTCAATGCAAGTTTCTATGTATATATTATGGGCATTACAGTATATGACCCTAGGTAGCTCCTGAGTCATAGCCATTCAGTTAACTGAAAAATGTTTACTTCTCTCAGTGCTGCTAAGCCATTAACTATATTATTATTAAAGTGCAGAACTACCCCCCTGTGTTTCAGTGTGCTTATCCATTCACAGAAAAAAAATGTCAAACCCCTGATTTTAAGATCTGCCTTGCTGTTGACAATTAATGGCAAGTGACAGTCAAAGCTGAAAGAACAAAGCATGATTTTCAAATATCCGTCAGAGTATGAAGGGCTGGCAAATGTTAAATTCTCTCCTGCTGTCAGATATCATACTTCTGTTTGGACTATGTTTTGTGCATATCGCAAAATTAACTGAAGTACCAAACCATACAGATTTAAGAACATGCTTCTGTAAGACGGCTTCATATCTGCGTGTTGGTAGTTTTAAATATTTTAAGACAATATATTTATCTTATTGATTTAACATTTAAGTTTGCAAACATCCCATAGGCCAAAGAAAACAAAACAACACTAATAAATATGCTGAAAAACTCCGTACCTCAGTATGAAATCCTGACCCCTTCTCCAACTAAGTACACACAGTCCAAATACACTGAGAATGCCAAGCTACAGGGGCCCCTCTATGGGGAAACCTGTATTTCAGTCAGCAGCATCCGTCAGCCAAAACAGAAGTGTAGGGACACACGCTAGAAAAAGGATGACACTTTAAAGTGGTGTCCAGTTGCAGAAGGAGCATGTGTTTGTGCGTACAATTAAGTCAATGCCATACTTGAACTAATGCAGCATTTTATCTGGATTTATTTGCAGGACATGTCACTCTAGGCTCATTTTAGCGTAGGTTTACGATGCTAATTAGGCTCCTAGTCCTGCAGTGCACCCAGACTAGGCCATTTGGTGTCACATCTCCCAGCAGGGTCATGCGAGGTAATGATGGAGAACAAGCGTGTTGTACAGCACCCTTGGCTTCTGCGGCAAATAAATTCTATCACACCTGGGAGACGACTGACCAACTTAAAATCCACAGGTCTTGGCCTGAGGCTTGTTTAGGTGACACCGTGCCGCTGCCTCTGACCCTGTACCACACGTGCCTCTGTTTTGGGAAACCTCTGCCCACTGCAGTGGCCAGGTTTGAAGGCTAGGTAAAGGCAGCCAGCTAACTGCCACGTCCATTTTCTTTCTTGTTGATGAAGAAAGGCCCCGGTGGAAGTTTGGGTAACTGAAACAAAATTTCAGTTGGTTTACAAGGGCAGCGGTTTGACACGAAGTTTGCCTGCGAGGGGACCAAGCGTCGCAGTGTCCATCGGGGACCCGTTTATACATCGAGCACCGGCAAGGGGAGCTCTTCTCACCCCACGTACACAACCTCCGGGCAGTCACTTTTGAACCGGCAACCGCCGTCTTCGGACGTGACAGCCTCCGCCTGCCGGCGGCCGGCTGAGGGCTCGGGGCCGCTGCAGCTTGAGGCTGCCGCTGGCGGTTCCCAGGAAAAGGCAGAGCCGCAAGGGCAGGTGGGCGGGAGCCTCTTCCCCTCGCCCCTCACCGGGCAGCCCTGCCGCAGGCGCTGCGATTTCACGCGATTTCCAGAGAGAGGCTCCAGTGGCGGCGGGGGCGGGGCTCGCGCCAAGGCCTCCGGTCACTGCCGCGCTGCTTGGGGTTAGTGCTGGTGCTGCTGCTGCGCGCGCGGGGCCGTTGGGAAGTGCGTCACGGCGGGCTCGCGCGTGCGCCAGGGCGGCGGATTCGAACGGCTGGAGGGTGGTTGGGCGGGAGGCGTTGGGCCCGCTCTCGGCGGCAGGAAGAGAAGGAGGATGAAGCGCACGGCGCCTCGCACCACTTTGCGGAAAATAATAAAGAAGCACAAGCCTCAGCTGCGCTTGGCAGCTAACGCCGACCTGCTGGTGAGGAAGGAAAGGGGTGGGCCCTGGGTGTGCGGCCTGGAGTTGGGTGCGTGTCGCTTCGCCTCTGAGCGCTGGATCCCCGGCAGCCTCCAGCCCGCCACGGGGGTGTGGGGTGGTGGGCAGCATCTGCTGCAAGCAGCCGGCTGAGGTCTGCAGCCGCTCGGGCAGCGCGCTGAGCTGTACTCCTGAATCCTGCGGCTCCAGGAGTACTCCCACGGGAGCTTGGGGCCGTAGCGCAGGAACGGGAGCCAGTTGTGCTTTTGGCAGTGGCGGGCAGTTGCAGCCTTTCTGGTTGCCGTGGGACAGGTCTCCCTAAATAGGGACATGCTTTATCACTTGGAAGACCGCGGACCGATAGATTGCACGCACTGGAGCACTTTGGAGTTGCTGAGTGTGATGGGATGTCCGGTTGCTACTACTGGTGTGACCTACAGGCAGAGGGGAGGCAAAGTTTGTGGGAAGATAAGAGATTGGTTAGTCCAATAAAATACTAATACGTAGTGATTGCCGCTTTTTGCTTTTCTGGTGGCTGCTGTATTGTGGGTTTCTGACAGTGAGTCTGGGGATTCAGGGATGGGCTGATGCATAAATATTGTGTCACTGCAGGTACTGCTGATCAAAGGGTTAGGTGTAGACAGGCTGAGAAGTAGGGATTTGGATTCTTTGGCTGTAACATGCAGGTGTTTATTGTGTGTGTACATTAATTCGGGTATACAGATATCAGTCAACTTTGTGATTAATGAGTTACTGTGCTGTTAAGACATTTTAGAAGGCCTTCTACAAAAATACCTTCAAGTAATCTCTGTCCAAAACTAAGGAATTACAAGTCTGATTAGTAATCTAATGAGAATAAGGTGATCATGGTTTAAAAATACCTGCCATAAGGATGTAGGGATAACAGCCCCATGAAACAAGCTTCAGAAAACGGAGGCCAACAAAGCTGGATTCCTTTTAACCTGCAATAAGATATTTGTGGCACAGGAAGGGTTTGTTTCCCCAAGAAATTACTTGGCTACAGTAAGGAAACTTGAATTCAAAAAAGCTTGTGGTAGCTGACATATTGAAAAAAAATCTGTGCATAAATATTCTTTGAAGTGATTTATAGGCTTCGCTTGATTGACTGTCATGCCCTTTTGTTTTCAAATGCCCGTGATTGTCTAAGCACTAATGCCTGCTGTATAGTAGGATGGTCCCTAACTTGAGTTCTAAGTCCATGTTTCATAGGTTGTGTCTTTCAGCACCTTGAAGGTTGGTATCTGGATGTATGAAGCTACCTGTAAATATACAATTTAGCTTTTTAAAAGTGAGATTAATGTGAGTGAATATGGTAATTGCACAAGAGGATTTACATTTTGGTGTAAACAGTACATATTTTTCTAATTGGTCTAATAAAAATATGATCTCTTGCTATTGCTATCTTTGGAGTTTTTTATGGACTTAAGGACCTGGCCCCTCGTTTCTCATGTTCAGACCCACTCAGAGCTTGCTCAGAGGAATGCAGTCGTCAGCTAATCAAACTTAGAAAATCACGAATAATTTCTTCTAGCTGTTAGTAACAGTTGGTTTGTGTTTCCATGGTTCATTTGCTTAATTTGGCTTCAAGGTAGTGTAGCTGTCTGAAAAGGGGTAAGGAGGTCATCCCTCTAAATCTTGGCTGTTGGTTCCCATCTCTTCCTTGTTCTGTGGGCTGCAAAGACAATCGGTGAAATGACTGAAACTAAACAACAACGACAAGAATATCAAAATTAGCTTAAGATATGGCTATACAAATACTTACTTCAACACAAAGGATGAGGTGAGAATGAGTTTTAATTATCTGGCGGAAGCTTAGGTTCTCTCTTCTGGTGATGTTGAAGTAAATGGCCTTATTTCACCTTTACACAGGAATGGCCAGGGATGAGGATTGTTCATGATGTTCTTCAACTATTTATGTGGCTAACAGCTCTTCAGCTCCTTAATTCTCTGAATAAATAATGAACACAGCTGGAGTTTTGCTTTATTATAATGATTATTATTAGCCCTTTAGTTAGACAAGTAACCAGTTTTGAAGGAGTGTTTTTATGTATGTTTTAAGAGTATGTTTTTAATGTCTCTGTTATTCCCTACAAACCTCGTAAGAATTATTAGATTGCATACTTTGGAGATTTATATGGTAGCTGCCTTAAGATGAAACCATATATGTTTTGAGCAGAGTGATTTTTGTCTTCTGCAGGGAAATATGATAATTGGCTAGTTCAGTTTTGGGTCTATCATTCTTTATGTTTGAATCTACTGTGGTACTTCACCAGACCAGTGAGGAGGTCTGCCTACCTGGCTTATGACATAGATCATTTTCTTTTTCTTGACCTTCAGTTATTATTTTTCCCCAATAAACCGATGTCATCTTACATGATCATTAATAACAAATTTGAAAGACATCATAATTCAGACAATTTTGTTAAATACCTGAATGGAGTTTCTTTGTCACTTGTCAGATTCTTTTGATCAAGTCTCTTTTCAAAATTTTAAGCTTTGTCAGAACCTATTTAAGTGTTAACATCTTTCTCTGCACTAGCTAACAAATTTCAGAAACTTTTTCAAGAAGCTGTTTTTTCTTGAAGGAGTGTGATAGTATCTTTAAGCAAAGAGACAGGAATTGTGTTTACAACTTTTCCAGTGTTCTTAAACTTATTTATCTTTTTGAAAATACAAGGTAAAGATTTTAGTGCTGCAGTACAGATATGCCCCCCCCCCCACCCCCCCATATGATTTGGTTTGAGAAGAAAAAGCTGTAAGCTTAAATCTAGCTTGACATTATGGAAGAAAAGCAGGAACTTGTCTGCTTTTTCCATGCTAGAAGGACAGGTTTGTACTTACATTGCACAAAAAGCACGCAGTATTGCATTCTTTGCTATTGTAATAGCATGTTGAATATACACTGAAGGCAAAGTATCAGTCTAAATAATTGTTCTGAAGTTACGGCAGCAAAACAAAACTGGAGCTTGTCCCTACTATTCGTTATTTTGAAACAGGTGTTTGGAAGTTGCTCTGCTAACAGTGTTAGGAGATTTTATGTTCTTAAAACTTTACAACACTTCTTTTATGAGAAATAAGCATTCTGTTATGTAAGGTGGTTTTTATGAGTAGTTAATGATCATTTTATAAATTTTATTCAGAGATACAATAATATGTAGTAAAGCAATGTCTTTAAAAAATGTGGTATCAGTTGTCAAAAACTGTCCTATTCGTGATATTCAGTGATTGTGACTTTTCTTAGCCTTTCTCTACTGCCATGAATATTCTGGAATATTTATTAACGTGTGTGCTCTATTGTGGAATGTTCTGATTTTAGTTACATGACTATGTTTTAAACTTGTAGGAGTTCAGGGGAATCTTCTCTATATGCAGCAATTCCCTCTGAAAATAGGAAAACAAAGGTACAGGGATTCTGAGAGAAGATGGGGTTTTAAAAGCAGTTTTAAAATTAACACTTTTTGTCCTTAGGTGTCTCAGCAGCAGGACTTGCAAGTACGGAAGCTTTTGTTCTGCCTTCCCCCGGGTTGTTTGCAGAAATCTAACCTTTGTGTTGATGTCTAATAATGAGACTTCTAATGTTGAACACTATTTTAGTACCATTTCTTGGTTCCGTTGGAGGTTATTTCTGTGCGAGTAGCTACAGATTAGTTTAAAACCGGCTACGATGTTTTGCTAAGTTAATCTGCAAGAACATCTGCCTCTTTTGTAGCAGATTCTTCCAAATGATGCCAAATATTATGTAAATTTAACTATTGCATGCTGGGCTCATTTAATCCAGGAGCTAAAAAAAAAAAAAAAAGCCTAAATTGCTTGTCACAGGAACAGATTCTTTGTGATGCAAATCCACCGCTAAAATTTTCTTATAAACTCTAGCTTGTAACTTTCCTTGTTATATCTCTCTAGGCTTTGCAGCTCAGGCGTGGCAAAATATGTATATCACACAATGAATACAAATAAAATTTTCATACATTTCAGTCATATTTTTCTGAGCTCGTTTGAAAAAGTATTTTTGTATGCTTTACATGGCAAAGTTAGTACTGTTTGAAGGTTTAATTTACAAAAGCTACAATTACCAATTATTAAAAATTATTATTAAAATAGTTCACATAATGTCTGAAAAATGCTAGAGGTTTGTATTATAGTTCCTTTATTACACAAGGGTGCTTTTGGCTGTCATTTTTTAGTCCAGTTGGAGCAGTTTTTTGCCTGCTGAAATTCCTGTTGCTTCTCTATAACAGAGCAGCATTCTGTAATGAATGGAATACTGCCCTACCAGCTCCTTTCATCTGAAAGATTTTAAAGTAATGAGCTGGTAAAAAATGGATGGAACCTCCTGACAGTGGAGAATTTCTTGCTCTGAAGAAATTAAGGTCAATGCTCAGTTTAGCTGGAAAGGGGCAGAAGTCCTTGAACTTGTCTATGGTCCATTTGGTGATCGTTAAAAGTCTGGCCATTGTAGTCACTAAAATCTGACGATATTTATTAGTAAACAGAATTCTATATTCTTTGATATTGATGTATACATTTTATGATAAAAACTGCTAATAAAAATTAGATTAGATTTCTGTTAGATCAGTTGTTTGTATGGTCATTTCTAGAGCACTTCTAGCATTTAAGTATACTAAATTTAAACTGCTTTTACACTAGTCTTGCAGTAAGGAATGTCTTGGGAATTTACTGGAACTTGAATTGAATGGCACTTTCTTTTCCTGAGAACACCTTTCAGGAATTTGAAAGCAATCTAATATGCAAATCCTCTGTCTCAAACAATGAAACTCTAAAAACACAAACTATGCATAAACAATTTGACTCCTTGATTATTTTTTTTTTTCCTTTCTCTCTTTTAAAGGTGCATTTGAGTTTCTTACTGTTTCTCCATCGGCTAGCTGAAGAATCCAGGACAAATGCTTTTGAGAACAGAAGTAAAATAATTAAACCTGAGCACACTATAGCTGCAGCAAAGGTAATAAAGCATTTTAATATTTTTCTTTCTGTTTAATGTAAAACCTTGTATAAGAACACATACAAAAACCACAAGTAAACATGTGTTAGTATTGATATGTTTTTATTTATAATCCAAAACCTGCAGAAATGTTCTTTAATCCATCATTTGCATAATTCACTCTAAGACGTTAAATGAACTCTTCTTGCCCTATTAAATATAGCCCTGTTTTTCTTGATTATTCATAAACTTATTGAATGTTTAAATTGATAGTTTCAATATGTGGGTGAGTCTACACAGTATTCTCCAATCAAGCATCCATGGGCTGAAAGCCCAGGGAACAGAAGCGAATTCCAAAACTGGAGGATCTTTATTTCAGATAGTACTGTATCAAGGAATTGTACTATCTTAACTTCAGTAGTATCAATGAAGCTTTATGGAGCAAGTGAGAAATAGTTCAGAAAGATTCAAATATCTTTACTTACCCCTTCAGTTCTTACCTGGTTAGTCTGAAAGATGTTTGGATTCTTACAGCGTTAATACTTAACAAGTATTTCATGGGCAGTCGTGTTTGACAAAGGAAGAACTATGGGACCCTTAAACTCTGGATTGTTATATGGATAGTTCAGTGCAGCAAAAATTGCTGTATGAGTATCTGTGAAGGAGGAGCCCTCTGCATTACAGAGCATGGGAAATTTTGCATACATACAAAAGCAGGGAAAGTGGAAGATTTTACGCAGCTTTCTCCATAGAAAGAATGAGAGTAGTGTCAAAGTATGACTGAAATCCTTTCGTGTTCTGTAGCTTTTTTCATTTTCTGGGATATATCTGCTTTACACAGGTTTCAGGAAGGTACTCAGTGTCTTTAATTTGTTACCTATTCAACCACCTGCCTAGTGCTGGGCAAATTAGAAGAACAAAACTCAGTGTTATCTGATATTTGGGACCTGTGGCTTCTGTTTATCTTCAGTATTTTTTTTTTCCCCTCTGGCAAAATGTTTAGTTTGATACTTTCTATCGCTATAGCAACAAAAACATATACAGGATGTGTAGGGTAGCCAAGTGAATGTTACAGTTGGAATCTTATGCATTTGAAATTTCTTTTTAACTGCAATCTTAACACTATTTGAACATTTTTGTGCTCCATTTCTTTTTCTTTTTTTTTAAGACAAGAAGGAAAAGCTGCCTGTATTTTAATAATGTTAACACTTAAATGGTCTCACTTGGGCTTTGAAGTTCACTTTTCAACTTAAACTCCAAACCAAAAAATGTCCTTCCAAGGGTCTGGACAATCTTGATATAGAAATAAGGCATTGCAAGTGAAAATTGAGTATAGTAGCTGTATAATTTCAGATGGTTTTGGTTGTTTTTTTGTTTCTTGTCTAGGCCTAATTGGGTAAGAGCTTCAAGGAATCTGCTGAGGGCTTGAGAGCTCTATTGCCATTTCTCAGCATTTATTTTAAAAATAAGCCTTTTATTTTACATAATTCTTGGCTATGAATGTTATTAAAAAAAATACTTTCTGAAACGGCATTTTCTGTACGCTTTTTTTATTTCTAACCTTTTCTCTAGAGTTTTACATTTAATGTCTCTACTTTTGGAAACAGATTGTTTGGCTATGTGAACCTTTGGTTTGAATAACCTAGTGTTTTGAATCACCATTGCCTGGATTGTAGTGATAAAAAGTGGTAAATATACTTTTTTTTTCTTTTTGCAGGTTATTTTAAAGAAAAGCAGGGGCTAGAAAACAGACCAGTGGATTACAAAGCGCGTTTTTCTGTTTTCTTACTAACATGAGATCCTGTGAGACAGCTCTTACACTTGTGGAAGTATTTTGTTTTATTGATGTCTGCCTGCTGACTGAGTATCTTGCTGTTTCTTTTGGGGGGAAAAAAAAAAACAACAGGATTTTACAATTTGTATTTTCATACACTTGATGCATAACTTAAAAATTTGTGTCACTTGTCATTTAAGATTTTTGATGTACCTTACTTCTTCAGTAATAATGAGGAATGTCTACACCATAGTCATTTTTCAGGGACTGTGGCATTTTTATTAGAAATGTGAACCTTCTAAAGGAGAACAGTAATAAAGATACAGGCTTAAAGTTTCAGAACAGATATGCTAGCTAAGCAAAGTCTTGTAGAATCACTGCAGAAACTAGTGAATTAAATACCTTGGGTTTGATTTATTTAAAAATATGTTAATATTTTCTAAATGATTTTGAAAAGTAGACTAACACTTCTACGTTCTGGGGAAAGCATGCATATTTTTGTATTTCTGAATCATCCCCTGAACTGTTAAGCTGGCCTATTGTTTGAAGTGTTATACAAGACAAGTTGGTGGTCTCCAGTTGGTGTGGACAGATGCACATTATGGAAAAGATCTGGCACAGCGGATGTTTTTCAAGTTAGAAATAGTGAAGATAAGTTGACGTGAATGCCAGACTGCTTCATGCCCACTTCTGAATGTCATCCCAACCTGTCAGAAGTCTGGAAATTTACATTATAGAAGAATAACTTGTTAAAATAATTTTCTATTATTCCTAATCTGATATTTTTAAACAGCTGCTGAATACTTTGCTTAATAAATCTTTTAATAAAGACACAGCTGAATCTCACAGTTTGAGTTCCTGACACAGTTTTGGGGAATATTTGGTTTGGGGAATATTTGGTAGGCATCTTTCATGTGCCCAATAAGCTGTTATTAAAATAAAGAATTATAAAAACGTGTATTGAGTAGTCTAATTTTGTTTAGCATATTACCAAGTAGATTTGAGAAACTAAGTAAAAAAGAATTGCATTTTATAAATATTTTTGTAGTCTAAGGAAACTGGAGCAATGCCAGAACTTCAGTTTTCAAATCATATTCACATACTTCTTAAAATTCTGTACAACCTGTGAAAAGTCATCAGTAGGCATCCTTCTCTTTCCTCGATAAAGGAAGGGTGACTCTTCCTCTTAACTCAGTGGAGCTTGCTTCAGTCTGCTGGTAAGGTTGACTAGATTCCTTATTCTGCATTTTCTTCTCTTACTCCCTGGAATCCACAAAGAAAGCAGACAACATACATGTGCAGAGGATGTTTGGACTTAATCTGCAGTACTTTCTCAGGAATAAGGGCAATCCGACTAGGTATTTATAATTTTCTTTGTAATTACTGTCTAACTATTTTATTACAACACTGGGTTTTCTATTATTAGAAATGTTTTCTCTTAAATTTTTCTCTGAAATATTTTCTTGCATAACTACATACTTTTCCTCATTATACAGCTCTTGGAGTGCTGTAGCTTCTTCTGGATCTTGTTTTTATCTCCACTTTTTTTGAGTTAACCAAGAATAGCATCCACTCTGAGCTTGATGGAATGTTCTCATTCTCAGGTACTAGGTGGATGATCAGCTGCCACGGGAGAAAGGAGGCAAGGAGGGGTTAAAACGTGTACTTTTGAAGTATTTTGTACAGTGATTTTGGCCTGTATTCAGGGTTAGGAAGGTGCTCTTTTGCTGTTGTTATTTTGTTTTGGTTTTGTTCTGTTTGTGTATTTTTTCAAATAGAAGAAAGACTTTTTTTTTCTGAAAGCCCTGAGAAGTTTGAGTCAGAATGTGTCCTGTTGCTAGACTGCCAGTGCCTTGTGAATGTTTCAGGCAGGTATTTAAGTTTCATTCTTGAAATTTAATGCTTACTCAAAATTAATATTGATGTAGTGTGGTTAAGCATTCAGAAATATACAACACTGTTATATTTTTCCAGTGTCCTGAGCATTCACAATAAGGTTAATGATACCCATATTTGGAAGCTCTTCTGTACTCCATGTATATACATAAGGTCTTTTTTTTTTCTACCTACTATTCCTTATGGATTTTTAAAATCAATGAAATGTTTTCACTAGGACTGTAAAACTGTGGCTTACATTAGGAAAAAGAAAATCAAACTATGTCAATTCCACACCGTGGGACAGGAAGTTCTTTTTTTTTTTCTACCTCCCATTACTTACTGGATTTTTAAAATCAAAACATACAGCAGTGTTGTCTAAATGCTCATGAACACTTCCAATCAATATAACCATCAAGGATAGACAAATAATCTATTTTCTGTTACTGAATCTCTATTTAATGACAAAGCATTAAAGCACGTAGTTCTAGAAAATGTCAACTGGATCTGTGGTAGAAAGCCTAATGAAATGGGGCTCTCTTTGAATTCTGCTGATTCTCTGCTGTTAGGAAGGAAAAGGCAAGACTTACTGAGGGAAGAGTGGTGCTCTTAATTACATTAATAAGGAGTCTTCTACACAACTGTTTTCATAAAACCTTGAGAAATTTAATATATGTAAATTACCAAGACTATTGACTCGCTGTTGAATTTCCCCTCATTATTAAGGTAAGAGTCAAAAGATTTTGGGAAGAAGTGCTCAGATAATACAATTATGACTCTTCATTTGCTCAGGTAAGCCAGATAGGAGGGCTAAAAAAATTAAAGTCACATGACAACATCAATTTCTTTCCATTCTCTTTGCAGTTTTCCCAATGTTCTGTTTCACATCATACCCTGCCCTTTCACTATGGCCACCGCTGAAAGGAGGAAAAGTCAAAATGAAGAAACAGAAAATTGGGCAAAAGTCTTTCTGGTGGCCCTTATCTTAACTTTCAGCTTTTCTTGTGGCTAGTGTTAACTCCTGGGCCTGCGAGTGGTATTAAGGCACAACTGTGTTTAAGGCACAAAAGAAAAATGTTTATTGATAAGCAGATGAGTATGAGGGTAGAGAGTGTTTTCCTTTGTGGGTCGGTGCTGCTGCTATTTTTGTTTCATGTATAGAGTGACCGATGAAAGAGGATCTGCTGTTTGCCAGCTTGATTAAGCCTTGAGGAGTATGTGCTACTCAAGGTCACAGTCACATCATTTTGCTTGCAAGATCTCTTGGTTTCCTTAGTCATCCTGTCCACGGCTGATATGCAAGCCTGTAAAGGACCAGAGACAGTGTCTTCATACAGTCGTGCTCTCCTGGCCACTTCAGTCACAGTTGGTACCTCACCATCTGTGTTCCAGATCATTGTTGACAATGTGGGGGAGTTGGCTGATGGGGCACTGCACAAACTTCCGCAACATGGGTCGCTGGCATGGGATTGCACCAGGGTTTACTACAAGTCTGTCACCACAGATCACCTGTCGCACAGCTAATTCTCTCAGGTACTTGATACCTTTTTCCATGGTGTTCCATTTGCTTGGGTGGCATTCGATGTCCTCCTTATAGGGGTACCTGGATCTTACAGCTGACAAGAGTGGCTTCTCTGCCATCCAGTTCGATGGGCTTGGTCCCAGTATCCCAGCATCGGAGCAGCCAAGTGATCAGTGGCTCACCTTCATGACGGCCATAGTCCTTTCTCAGATTCCTCAGCTCCTTCAGAGATAAAGGTTGTGTGGTAACTTCTGCATCTGGTGACTCCACATCTGATGGGTTTGCTCTAGAAGGACCTGCTTCATTATCATCTGACCACATTGGGTGATCTGGTTTTGTTAGGAGTTTCTTTCCAGTCGCAGAGGCATCAGGCTTTGCATCTGCTTCTGAGTCACGCTCTGATTCAGCTTGGGGAGGACCCTCTCCCTGTTTTGTCGTTGAACTTGGTTGTTTTCCTCACAAGAGCAACTTGTACAGGTGCAGCTTGAGTGGGAGCGGCCACAGTATCTGTTGGTGTAGCTGCCGGCTTTGCTTCTGGAATTGGAACAGTTTTAATGCTTGTTGGGGGAGTTGCAGCAGCAGCAACTCTTGTTTTGAGGACTGGATCATCAGCAGCAGGGCTCATGGGGACAGCCTGTGGAGTATGAGAAGCTGCGGTGCTTGTTTTTGAAGCAGCAGCAGCAGCAGGGCTTGTTTCAGGGCCTGCGGAGACTGAGTAGGTGCAGTGCCTTGCTCTGCACCCCAACCCTTGGTAGTAACTAAACGGGGTGTTCTCACTGCCAGCAGCAGCCACTGCCTGGGAGAACAGGCTGCTGACTTCAGAAAGTGCCCTTAGAAGTACTGAACTGAAAAGTAAAATCACTGAACAGAATTAGTTCTGTTTTCACTCGACCCAGGACACAAGATAAGCAAAAAGAGAAGATAATTGTGAAAGTTTTAAAACTAGATGCGTGCATACTTCTGTTTTAATTTGTAGGGCACATAAATCTTTTTCTCAGTGGTATAGATCACCTGAATTAGGTTGAAAACTATTTTTTTTTAAAGTGTGAATATTAAGAAGGGTGGATCAGTGAAGGTTAGATCTATGGAGCTGTTTACCTCCTAGGGGAGTCGACATGAAGATATGAACTTGTATACTTTTGGGGGTCAGGGCCCAATTAATCACTGTTCTATTTAAATCTAAGGCTATGTTGGATCATTAAGTCAGCTATCTTAATTGAGGAAATCAACACAGGTGCTATAGGATATTTATGCTTCATTGTGCTTGGATGTGGAGGAATCTATGGTTACTAAAAAAGAATTTTAAGTTGCATAATACAAACAAATATTTCTGGCTATAGTGATACAATAAAGGAAAAAAAAAAATCAGAAATATGTATGCTGTAATAGAAAAATTCTTTTTCTAGCCATAAGGTGGGGATAGAGCAAAAACTGTCTTTCTTCCCTGCACTAACTTCCCATTAGAGAAAACTTTCTGTTTCTTTCTACTAAAAAGTATACTACAAGTTGTGACACTTCTAGACTTTTTTTCAAGGCCAACAAGCCTGTGCTGCTGACATATGTAAAGCAATTGACGTTTAAAAAAAAATCCCATTCACATCAAAAGAGGATGTTCTGCTGATCCAGTCTGAGAGGGCAAAAGTTAGTTAAGTGAGGATTTGATGGATCTTCAAGATTTTTTTTCTTTCTTTGAAGCTCGATGTTTCAGCATCAGATAGTTTTCTTAGTTATAGGTCTCTAATTATTTGCACAATGTAGCCTCATTTTTAGAAACTGGTATGTTCTATGCAGGAGGTTTTTGTACGGGACATTGCTTGTATAACAACCTTAACTATAAAACAGATCTTGTATCTGTTGAACTGCTGACTTGAAATTCCATTAGTCTTTTAGCAGCTTAGAACAACTAACTGTAGGTCATTGTAACTCCTAAATACATAGAGTTCTGAGGTGACTTATATTTCAAATAAAAGTGACAATTATAGTAAAAACTCCTTTTTCCAGAGCTGTAAACTGTGTGGCATATTTATTTTCTTCTGACTGTTTCAAAGTGCTGTGTGTAGTTGTTTGTCAGTTCATTATACTATATATATGTATTGGAATATGGGTTCCTTGTTATGTTTTAAAGGTACTGTACTTGTAGCTGCTGTGGTAGCCTACTTGGATATGATAAAAGAGCAAAACAGATTACATTTCATATATTTAAGTCGTTTCAGTTCTCAAGTAAGAAGATGCAAAAAGCATTATTTTGCTCTACCTACAGAACTGCAACTTCTTGAGGAAGATGGCTCAGCGTCTTCCCACCTGACAGCTTGTGGTTCTGCAGACATAGTCGGTTGTAATTCATTCATTTACTGTTTGGTGAACAGTGCTGGGGGCATGTCAGTTTCTTTGCAGTCCACATTCATCAAATTCACACGGGCTTTGGTACATAATATTCTCCTGTGGGCTGGGTTATTAATGTTATCCTGACCAAACTGCTGAAAGATCTTTTCAGGTCATTTGATACCTGTAAGATCAAGTTTCTTACTGAGAAGGTCACTTTCCTGGGAGAATGATTTCAGTGCACGGAGAACTTGGTAGAGCGTAGAAAAATGCCTAAACAGCCCTAAAATTACTTCTGGCTTACAAAAATGTGGACCTTAAAAGCAGCCTTAGTACTGGGTAATAATGTGATTGCAGCAGTTAAATAAAACCAAGGAATGGTTTGCTCTTAACCTCCTAGCACTAGGTCAGCCTCTGCAGAAACAAAACCTCCTATTTTGTTTCCTAAGTGTGTAGAAAGCACAGAAAGATACATATTTTGGCTATTGAACAGATCCCGAATCAAAAACCATAAAGGGCAATTACTTCCAAATAAATGTAATAAGCAATAGGTTTGGATTAGTGGGAGATTCTGATCCCTCGTATCAGGTCTGAGGTGGTCTAATTGTATTTGTGCTAACCTCTAAAACTGACACCCTAATGTGAATTTTTTCATTTGCTTATCTTCAGCAAGTAAATGCGCACACAGAGTATATCACTGAAATCTGTTTTAATGAGGTTTGTGCAAGTTTTTCTCAATAAAGCAGATAAAAGAAAACACAAGTAACATGTAGGCCACTTTTTTAAATTCTAGCTGAAATCTTCTTAGTACAAGCAAGCCTCTTGTCCTAACTGTTGGAGGGTACTCACAGGGCAACAGCTAAAGTTAACATCTTGATGGTGAGTTACATTTAAATATGTTCAAATTCTTTAGTTTGTTTTCACTCCTCAGAGAAAATTACCTGTGTATAATGCTGTTTCCAAAATTGGCCAACTGTTTATTACTGATTTCTGGAGCTTGGTTAGTGATTAAAAATGAGTTAATGACAGACCCCAATTTAAAAAACAAAACAAAACAAAAAAACAGAGATGGGAGCAGTAAGGGAAAGATAAGTGCATGACATAGTAAATGATTGTCTGGCCAACCTTAGCTGTGTTTCTGTAGTTTCACAATTTGTTTTTCATATTGAAGTTTAATTGTGGGTTCCCACACTTTCCAGATTTAAAGGGCTGAGTTTTGGGGGAGGAGAGCAGTAGTTTTCATATAGTCTAAGTAACAGTGCTCTTCTAAAACTTTTTTTTCAATAAAGTTAGATTTGTCTCTGTTCAACCTAAATTTCGGTTTAACTAAGGTTTTCTGGGATATGGGATGTCTTCCTAAATTGTCATCACAGTTCCACAATTAATTTTGACGGTACATTTCCTGTTGCCTGTTCTGGAAGGTGGTTTTTTTCTTTCACAAATTCATATGAATAAACCTTGAAAATTCAGATCAGAAGTGGATGAAACAAGTTCATCTTCTTTGGCCTAAGAACTTTACAGGAGACTTTTCCATAATGACTGAAATTTTGCAATATACATAACAGTTATAGTTACATTAGCATATCTGCTTTTCCATAATTCACCTTGGTTTTGTTTTCCTTATTGTTTCCCATTCCTTTTGTGGATAAGACTGGAGAAAATAGTGAAGTTTTATTTTAGGGCAGTAACAACATCTAAAATCCACTACTACCAAAAGAATGGATTGTCAATTTTCTTTGAAGGCACATTAGTATTCTTTATGTCAATTTGGGCAAAAATGCATTTTTCATTTAATTGATCAACATTTTGTTCACTAGATGTTTGTAATAGATTAGTAAGTGTATATATAAAAATATATTTATATAAAAGTGAAAGTGTCTGCAGAATTAAGAATGAGAATCCCTCTTCACACCTACTTATGGGTGTGTTATGGGCTGGTTTGTGAGGTTTTCTTGGGGGGTGATGTGGTGTTTGTTTTTTAGTGGAGAGAAGGGAAAAATGGATAATTGTATGAATAGTTAGTACAAGAAGCCTTCAACAGTCTGCTGGCTTTGAAATGTGTACTGAGTTCAAGAGAATTTAAGGGAAAATCTTCAAAGGAGCCATCAGCAGGCAGGTGACATTTCTTTTTCTCTCTTTGACTAAATTTTATAAAATGGGAATGAGAGAAGGAACAGTTGGCTAAGAATGGTTCCAAATAGGAAAAAAATGCAGTCTAGCCCCATCATTGCTATTCTTCCAGGTTTATACAATGTCTTGCACACAAATTATCTGAGTTTGAATTCACTGTCTCGGAAGATACCTGTGCAGAAAAGAGCTTCACACTCACAGTCAAGTGACACTTGCTGTGCTCTCAGCTATTGCAGCTCTGTGGTATGTGCTTTCCTGCTAGCCATGGGTGTGTGAAGTAAGGATCTCCTCTGGGCAAATATCCAGGTCTTGGGAGGCACTGCTGTATCCATAATATCCTGGAGGAATTTCTCTGGACATCAGTATTAGAATGAGCTTGGTACCTTTCTGCATTATTCTAGAGCAGGTCCGCCCTGGATAATTTTCTGGGGTTTTCTCACCTTTCTTGTAGGTTTTTCTGTGCTTTTTATGGACATTAGTATAGAATTTTTTAATTAATTTGCTTTAGGTAATCCTAAATTGCAAGAAAAATTCAAACATTAAATGTTCCCCCAAAACATCAGTCTTCAGGGAGAAACCAAGCATAGAAGCTGGTTGCCCTTACACAAGAATTCTGAAATATAATTGTTTATTTTCTGTGATCACTTTAATATTTCTGTATATATACAGCATAAACACAAACATGAGGTTGTGAGAGTAGGACCTAGGGTTCAGTGATACTTTTTGTTGACTGTGATTTTTTGAAGTGAAGTCTCAACAAGGTATAGAATAACTTACTGGTTTGAGGAGGTGTGAACTGTATTATAATTTTGTACCTACAAACGCAAATAATTTTTATTGTTACTGTTGTTTTTCATGTGACCATGCCTTATGTTGAACTTTTATTATTTGCTAAACAGCTAGCTGGCAGTGTGGCTATAGCCAAGAGCTGGAAGAATAGGCAATATTAAAAACACAGGATGAGTGCAAGCACAGCAGTTTTTCTTTGGCATATTATTTTCATGAACCTAGCATCTTTTGCAAGGTTTTCCTGGAAATAAAAAGAAAACACCTTTCCAAATCATCTTTACTTGGTAGAATGGATGCTTAATTACACTGAACTTCTCCAAAACAAATGTTGATGCATTGACCTGAATTGTACCTTGGATATTTCTGCTAACATATTTTTTTTCCTACTTCTTGCTTGCCTACTTTGACTCGCAAGGGAAGAGGATGGGGTAAGCCGGATACTCCTTTCATCTAAGGCAAACTCTTCTAGTGGGTTTTTTATTGTGCAGTTCCTGGTGAAGCAGAAGGCCATATGTCTCTAAAATGATGCTGTATAAATTTGATGATTTACCAAGAAGGTATTATTTTGTCTCTACTAACTCTAGTTTCAAGTGTTTATTCTGATGTTTGAAGACCTTCTCTGCACATACTGGCTTTTATGCATACAACTTGTAAGAATTATTTATTTTAATTTTGTTTTTTTACAGTTCAGATATTTTCTACCATATAAAACTCCATATGGAACTTAGACTACTTGGGACTATATTTTGTTCTCTGAAGAACCCATCAACTTAAAATACCAGGCTACACTCCAGTTCTGAAAGGAAAGGATTTTTGTTAAGATAATTTTGAATTTTTGTTCAGTTTTTTCTTTGGCATTTATTTTCATTTGTTGGGTTTTGTTTGTTTGTTTTGGTTTTGTTTGGTTTTGTTTGGTTGGTTTGATTTTGTGTGTTTGGTTGTTTTTTTGTTGACTTTTTTTGTGTTTGCTTTTGTTTGGTTTTCTTTTTTCTTTTTTTTTTGTGAACTACAGGGGCATATATATTTAAAGGTTTTTTGCTAAAGATTTGATATTGTATTTCTTCAAGCATGAAAATCCAATTATGACTCATCTCCCAGAGAAGTCTTGCAGTTTCCATAACATTCTTAATATTCTTAATTTTGAAGACTAAGCAAAATTTCTTCCCAGCATTTTCTGTTCCTCTTTTTCCAATCCCTAACTTCAATGTTAAAGGGAAGAGAGGGAGAGGAAGGGATGGTTGCAGCGTTGCAGAACATTTACATTGGAAACTAAGCAATAATACCAACAGGTACCAGGCTTTAAATAGTGAAAAGAGTAGGTGAAGCAAATACTTCATGTTCCTCATAGAAGTTAGATGGTCCTTTGGGGATGCAATTCAGAAGATGAACCTTTGTTAACAATGTTCTTGCTTTTGCTTTAAAATTGTGGAACTGCTTCCCCACCACTCCCCCTCAAAAACAAACCAAACTTTTCCCTCTCTCCCCCATTAGCAAAAAAGAAGAATCAGATCCAATGTAAACATAAACCAATACAATTTAATTGTTCATTAGTGTGTTAAATATTGATTAAAAAACATTTTGGTTTATTTTCTTTATTTTTTTTTTCTAAAAGGAATACATAATCTTTTGAGAAAACTTCTAAAAATTAGAAGCTGAGTGTTTAAAGTACCCTGTACCAAAACTGGAACTTTATAAATTGTACTAATATCAGTTTGTTAAAAAACTAACATGAAGTTATTGCATAAACAAGCAAAATACTCCTAACAGTAAAGAAACACTTTTGAAAGACCAATTTCTTTCAAGTTTTCTCTTGCAAATTCCATGTAAAATTATGTTTGTTAAAAAACCTGTGTATAAATTTTTAGAGCTTAGTAAGTTTAGCTCTTGTCTTCATCTCTCTTGAAAAGAAATGTGGACCATGTTTGAGACATAATTTGTGTAACAAAATATCTTTATTTCTGAGTTAATTTAATTTTTACATGCCTCTGTTACAAAGGAAGTATACTTTTAATAAAAGTCATGTGTTTAGAGGAGCAATTTTTGCATTCAACATAAATTATTTTTATGTTGTTACTGTTTGATGTGAAGTCTACATTTTCTATGAGTAACCTTCTCTAGCAGTACATTATGGATCTCATCTTACTATATCAGTACCACTATGTTACCAATCACTATACTGGAAATAAATCTTCAGAGGTTAACATAAAATTTTTAGCAAAACTATGACTTCACTTCTAATATAAGATGCTCTCACAATCCTTTTTTACCTAGGCTTCCTCTACTATCCTTGGAAATTCAGAGAAAAATAAATTTCAGTCTGTTCTTGTAACTTCCCATCTAAATAAGGTCTAGCACCACATGAAACACTTTTCTGACCTTTAGCAATGTCAGAACATGAAACAGAGGAGGAGGATATCCTATGGTGTATCGTACATTAAGGGGATTACCTCATCAGCATGAAAGGTCCATAACTAATCTACACCAGAGACATGTGAACTGTTGGAGGAGGACATTCTTGGGGATATAAAGAAACACATCAAAACATTTTCTCTGAGAGCTTTTCAGCATGTAGTGGAGCAGCCGACACAGGAATGTTTCTGAATTGCAGTGTAAAATTTGTCCTCTCTTTTCACTGGTTTTTTTTTTTTAAATTCAGATACATACCCATACCTCAGACTTCAAGGCTAAGACGGGGTTGATAAGACACAGTCAAATTTTGCTTCTTATGGAAAATTAAGCTGGGGGGATGTTATTCCTGGTATTTTTCTTAAAGTAAGAAGCAAGGTTGTCCCTACCTTGTTAACTGTAGAAATCTAATAACAAAAACATTGCAGGAGGTAACTGATTAAGAGGGAAGCAAATTTTATTTATTTGTTTTTTTTTTTTTTAATTTTAAAATTTCCTATATTGTACCTTTACACTAGTTTAATGTATTCTTTCTCCAGTCTCACTCGAGCTTGTATGAAGCCAGTAGAAAAATTCATTATGAATATTCAAGCTCTAGCACTAGTCAAAGAAGATGCAGTTCTATCCATCCATCAGATGAAACCCTACAACTGCTGCTATGATAGCCTTGCTGTAACATATAATTTGTATTATCTTAACACATGTTTTTTCTCCTTAACACACTGCTTAGTAATAGATTTGAAAAATTGACCAAAACCTGTAAATACAGTTTTCCAGAAATAAAGGGCTCATGTAAATGAGTCAACCCAAAGTTTTATTAGCTATGCTCAAGTCTTGAAAATAATATGGTTTTCAAATCTTTGCAATTTTGTGAATCTTTGTTTGAAAGTATTCCTTATGATTAAGAAAAAAACCCCAAGAATCCAACACAATCTATGGAGGCTCACCAAAAATTGTTTACATTAACCTTATTAGGTCACAGTAATCTATTATTCAAACATGCTAGAATTGTTGGCTCATATACATTACAATATATCCCTCGAGTAGAAGAGCAAGATAACAGAGGAAGGCATCCTAAGCAACTGAAATAGTTTTTATCCTGTTTCCATTTTCTTCAGTTTCAGGTGCTTATTTCTGATTTGTCTGATAAGAAATTAGTTTTTGTCACACTATAAGGCTGTTTTGTGCTGATTGATCAAATTCTACAGTATCTCTGAAATTCCTATCATTAATCATCCATTTTAATTATATTTCTTTACAACAGTAAATATATCATATTCAAACTTTCTTGCAGCTTGCAGTTCTAAAACACTTTTGAGCAGATAATTCACAAAATTTTCTTTCTTTACCATGCGTTGATGAATAATTCAGTCTCTTCAAGTGTATTCACCATTCAGAATTGTTTATTGACTATTTTTAGTGAGTCTTGTTTTTTAGCTCACTGATCAGCCGTCTGTTTTTGCTGATTGCCATTTGAAAGGCAATGGTCTGTAATCAGCCAGTTAGTTTGCATGTTATGTTTCTTTGTCCTGATTGAACATATGTAATAGTTCTTAGCTGGAAGCTTGCAGAAGACAGATGTAAACATGCCTTTCAGTAAATGCTTTCTGAAGTGTGCTTAAATTGCTTAAATCCATATTCCTGGTGATAAACTTCATTTTATTAACTTGGGAAAAGCTGAGGTAAAATATATGTATCTGGTTTTAAATCTGAATTAACACTTGTGGAAAATATTTTGCAGTAGTTGATCGTTTCTGGCTGCAGAACTATGTAAGTGTAATAAATAATACAGCCTTACTGAAGTTCAGATTTTATTTTTTTTCTGTTGGAGTGAAATACCATATTTGTACAGACCATAAGTAGTAGATGAAAGATTTGACCAAGTGCATTGGGGAAAACCTTTCCCTTTAGGAAAAGTCCAGGAAGAACAGATTCAATTTCCGGTATAAGTGGTTTGAAGAACATAAGACCTTTGATATGAAAAGAAGATAAAAAATGAGCAGACAATAACTTCTTCATGATACTATGCCCTCAGTTATGTTTTAGACAGGGAAGCTACTTTCTCTGTCTGTTATCTATTCTGCAGTAGGATCCAAATTGTAGTTCAACTGAGGTAAATAACAGAAGTTATTAACATTTCAGAGATCAGTGTTAAAAAATGTTAACTTGCGTATCTTGTCTCCAGCAATAAGAGCCATTCTTGTCACTGCCTTTAAGCATTAGATTTTCTTAGGGGCTCAGCTGACTGGGCATTGCAGTTGCTGAAGGGAAATCATCAATTGGCTGAGATTAAGAACTTTTAGGTGAACTTTTTGTAATGTCCAGCACTTTTATTTTCAGGATTGTTAACTTTTTTTTTTTTTTTTTACCTATGTAGGTACATTCTGGGACAAATTTTCCCTGTTAAGACTGGTGTAAATCCAAAGTCATACAAAGTGATCTGCAGTGCTGAAAAAGGGAGCAAGATTTTGCCTGAATAGGTTTGACTGGTGCATCTTGCTTTGAAGAACAGTATCCAGTCTGCACTTAATTTTTCAATGACACTTCATGTTAACTAAGTAACATCATCTGTGCTACTGCTAAATCAAGAGTTTTGATTACTAGGCTTCCACACTAGCTGATATTTTTGGCAAGTATGTACCTTTACCACAAAGCTGTTGCTATTATGGGAGTATTTTAGTCATATGCTGAAACTTATTTTCTTAAATGCACTTTTAATTCTTTCTTTGTTTTGTTTTTATTGTTTGCATAAGAACACCACATGCTAATTCACCACATGATGTGTATACACAGTCCAAATATCACAAAGTCAGTTCCAAAGTCCAGACGTTTACCAGTCTCGCCCTCATAAAACATATAATGGCAAAATCCTTATTCCAAATTTAAGTCAACCAGAACTTTGGAGTATCTTCAGAGTAAAATACTTTTCAGAACAGCTGCAGGAATCTTGATATATAACCCACAGTGGGGTGGACACAACCCTCTAATACTGAAAATATACTACATAATTTACACATGATGACAAGATAAATGTTTTTATAAGAATTTCTTCAAAAGAAGGCAGAGTAAGAAAACAACTAAAAATAAATAGAAACACTTTCCTCTTCTTATAAGCCCACATTGGGTACAGCCGTGATGGCAGCCAACACCTTTTTGGCACAGAGCCCTTCCATTTGCTTCATCCCAAATTCAGAGAGACACAAAATTCAACTCCTCTTCTGGAACTTTTCCAACCTTTTTGGGAGTTTGCCTTCCTGAAACAGGCTGGGGGAAGGAGAACATATAATCCTTTTTCTCTTGCTTCCTGTTTGCTAATAAATTGAAAATGACATAGTCTACAAACATACACTTGGGTTCCTTCCTCATTTTGCTGGATTCCTCAAAAAACATAAATCATCAGAAACTTAAGTGTTATTAATTATTTTTATTGCAATTATTTTGTCTAAGATCACATGGTTCTCACATGTAAAGCAAAATGAATGTGTTCTAAAAGTGTTCACCATATTATTGAGAGTGTATCATAAGCCATATAAAATAAGGTACTTATGTTAATGTCAAGGAGAAAAGAAATTCCTGGAATTTCCTAGGATTTTGTATAGCCAGTTTTGCAGCAGCATACATCCATGATTTGATAAGGGTTTAGTACGTCACCTTGTCAGACAATTTGGTCTCAGTGTGTGTTAGAATGACAAATCCTTAAGAAATTTTCAAGAGCAAAATATTTGGAGTACTGTTTCTACCAAGAAAAAGTGCTGAAGAGTTCTTCCAAAACCGTATTTTTAAATCCATAAATATTGTAGCCTATATGGAAGAGAAAGTGAAATTTTCACTCACACACATAAATGTTAAATCAAATATGTATGGGTACTCTTCTACGTGTTTGCATATGAAGACATGTCTAGCCAGCCCATTCAATGTCAGTCCGGGCAAGATGCAGCCTCAGATCCCAGTCCTGTGTTTTCATTCTCATAGCTGAGAACTGTAGATGTCTTCTGAACTGAAAGAAGAGCAGGAGTGGCATTCAAATGCAGATTCTCAAGTCCCAAAGGCTCTCTGCTATGCACAGCAAAGTGAAAGATATTTGATATGTTTCTTTAGTTCACCCAGATCCTTCTATGTCACTTCATCAACAAAAAGCGTTAAATTCTGGTCATGGGGGACAACTAGATCTGTGCCATCTCATCTTACTTTCCCACATCAAAGGCCTTAGCACAGGATGAGGTATGAGCTGCTGTTGCTGTAGTTACTCTCATCTGCTGAGTGGTGTTTTGAGTCCAATTGACATCCAGAATAGAGTAGAACAATTTCAAATCTCCCCTTACCTACCCAAGAAACATTAGGCTGGACAGTCTTCGTAGTTCTTTGCTTCCTCACCTTTTCACATGCAGCAGCAGAGATTATGTCTGCTCCACCTCCAAAAAAGTCTTGACCAGATTTGTTTGCTTTTTCTGAATTTTGAACAGCAATGACTGGACATTTCTGAGGGGAAAAGTGCTATTCCATGTTATTATTTAATAATATGAAGGAAATCTGGAATGTGTCCAAGTCAGAATCATTGCAGACTCAGTGGAAAGAATGATTGACTTTACCCCAACTCCCACACTTCCAACCTTTCATCTCCTGATACGAGTGAATTTTTTGAGTGCCAGAAGGTTTTACAGTCCTTTGCAGTGTTGATGATATTCATTGATATGAATGATATTCATTTTGCCACGATATGTTACTTAGGTATGCTTTTGAATTGAATCATAATTAAAGTAAGATACAGTCTAGAAGAGGGGTGAATCCTGTTGGAATCTATTTCTCATCCTTTCTCTGAGGAATATAACTTCATTGTGCTAGCTATGGGGAAGCACAATTGCTTTTCTGAAGCCAAGAAAGGAAAAACTAATTTGATTTGAATAAGAGGTGCTGGAAGCTGTCTTGTGTTAAGTTACATGCAGGTGAACTTCATTTTAAGTTCCCTCTATTAAACATAGCTCCATACTCTCCTGGTTCTGTTTATTATATATCCAGAATATCTGCAGGAGTCTTACATTTCCATGAAGAGGAGCTGACTAAAGCACTGTTTCTTAAATTTCTGTCAGATATGTTTTTACCAGTTTGTTATACTGAAGACCCTAGGTTTCAATCACATGTTAAATTTTAGGTTGCTTACATTATCCAGCATTGTGTTTTCTGATTCATTTGGAGGATCTTTTGTATTAACACCTGGTTACCTAAATGTTTATGTTGAATAAAATTTAATTATATTTTTTTCACTTTCTAGATACTACAAGTGCTAAGAACACTGTCTGTTGTGAGAAGAAACATGAGGAGTTTGTCCTCCATGTATTGAGAGACTGGGTTAAAAGGCCAGTGCTTTCAAGTCTTAGCTCCTACAACAGAGAAGTGCCGAAGTCAGCTTTCGGATACATTAAGTGGGATTTTCCCAAACTCAGCATTTTAAAGATGGCTCTAGACTACATTTGTTTAAGTAAAATATGCCTGGCTTACAGAAAAGAAATGGTGGAAGGATGGTCTAGACATAGCAAAACATGAATTACAATGGAGCAAGCTATGTTATGAATTTCTTTTGTCTTACTGTGAATATGATGCACTTTACCTTTCTGCTGTTTTGATTGATTTCACATTCACACTGTAGCATGTAGCATGAAGCCAGTTTCAAAACTTTCATGGATTCTGTCTTTATTAAAATATTTTCCTGCTGTAATTTGTTTTGGTAGGTTTAAATCTCTCTTTTAAGAGACCATAGAATCCTATACTTCCAAACATCAATTTTATTGAGTTAGATTGTTCCAAAGCAAGAGGAAGGCTTTTGTGTCAACCTGAATTTCTCTCATTTGATTTGCATTTCATCCTAGGTGGATTAGTAGGTTTGCTGATCCAGAATTTTTCAAATATTAGCTAACAGTCCATTTGGAGTTGGGTAAATGTTCTTGTTTTTAAAGCAAATGCTACAGAGCCACAAAATAATTGGATTTCCTTGTTGTATTATTTTCATTTTATGACTTTTTTCTCTATAAAAATAGAGGAATGACATAATTGCAAAACGAAATGTTTTGCAAGAGTGTTTTAATGAAATTAAACTTTAAAATCTTGCATTTTCACTAAATCTCCATGCATGAAAGTTCTTTCCCTTTTTCTTTCTTTCTCTCTCTCCTCCCTAAGATATGCAAAGTTTTGATACCTGGATGTTTTTAGTGCTGGGGCTGAGCTCTGGATCTTGCTTTACTGAAGAATCTCAATTTTAGGGCTTTACTAGAATTCCTGAAAGCTTTTAATCAGTGCTGGATATTGAGATGGATCTTAAATCAGAAGAGATTAGTTTAACTGATAATCCCCCTGCAAAAAGTTTTCTTTTTGTACTTTGCTTAAGGTTATATGTTTGTCTTGACTTCTGAGGGGTGATGGAAAGCACAATAAATAAATAAATAAAATTTCTCATCTGCTCCGTTTTACTCGGGCAACAGCCCCATTAGAAAACAGGTTTTAATCATAGGTATTTAAGTGAAGCAAAATGCTACATTATCTACCATTCTTAAAGCCATACTGAAATTGTGATAAGGTATTCAATTACTTTTTATTAAAAAATATTAATAAAATAGTAATATTTGACCTGACAAATATTTTTTTTCCCTGATGTTAGACTGGTGCTTTGTGTACTATCATAAAGATTAAGTAGATGGCTCATCATTCCCAGAGACTGCTAAATTTGTAATGTGCTGAAGCTGCAAAAACTTACACACATTTTGAGGTTTTCATGGCTACTGTAACTAAACATATTAGATATAGCAAGAGCAGCTGCATTAAAAGCATTGCTGGAAGCAAGTAGAAAATGCTGTAGTGTCCTTTCCTGAAGAAGTTAAATAGGCATTTATTTTCGGTGGGCATACAGAAACAATAGATTATAAAATATTGGGAAATAACCATCACTGTAGATTTTTTTTTATTCAGATAATTATTTTTGTCCTCTTAGAATTATTTAAACATATGAAGCAGGAACTCTGGTTATATAAACACAGACTGAACCAATTCTTTTAACCTTCCTACCTCTGAAAAGGTTCCATAATTGAATCAAATGCCATTTTCCTGAAGGAAGAAGGTCAAGCTGTATCTTTCTGATGCACTGATCATGGTTTTTCTCAGAGAGATGGGGAAGCTTTGGCTTATACACTAGTCATAAATACAATGCAAACTCTTTCTGCCAAACAGATGTAAGAAAATAATTGGGCCACTTGCACACTGCATTCTTTATGATATATAAACCTACTCTTTGCAGAAGTGTTCAGATATTGTGCAATGAAAGAATGGTCGAGGAAATAGTAGAAGTTTGAAAATGTATTTCAGAAACTGATGGTGTGGGAACCAGTGAAAAAGGATGATATTTATTATTTGGTTCCAGAGGCAGTACTACTAATATAAGGGAAAGAAACATATAGTAGAAGAAACTAGCACAGTCCTGAGTCTTTCCTAAGGGACTTCAGGAGCAGGAAAAGACAAAAAGAGAAAGCTGGTGGGGGTTTTATATAAGTTCATGGGAGTGAGGAAAAAATATGGAGAAGGGAGTAGGTGATAAGGAGCAACTCTACTTCAATTTTTGTAAAAAATGTAAAAATATTTTTGAATACTTATAAGAATAGTAATTTGGAAAAGTTATTTTCCCCTTGAACTTTATTTTTCATTTGATTGAAATTATTCATTCTGTTTCATAACAAAAGCAGGCACATCATATTAATGATGATGATGGTGTTACTTCATTTGGTATATTTGAACAGAAATTTTATGAGGAGATTCTTTCCATTGATATTTTCAGTCACATATTCCAGACTTCAGTGAGTCTGGTAGATATGGTATATGTCAACACCAAGATTTATAGGGGCCTAATTGGGTGAGGGATCTCCAAAAAATTTCAATTCTAATTTTCAGTCTACCTGGCTGGATTTTGTGGGTACAGTTCACAAATACAAATTTTTCAGCTGATCGTAACTCTTTCAATCAGAGTCTGCAGACTGCAGGATTAGGCCCTGTTTTAAAAAGGGTAAGTATCTTATCTCCTGTTATACTTAGCTGAAAGTAAATCAGAAAAAAAATCAACTTTAACCATTTTAAACCAGATGATCCTTTTCATCTGGAGTAAGTTTATCCTTAGGGGAACTACACAGTACAGCCCTTATAGTAATACCTCATTAAAAACCATGTATTGAATAACCACATTTTCAAAAGAAGTATTTCAACTGATTGCAGAAATACAGCTGTCCTTGCAAAGTCAGCATGCAAGGGAGGATCATGCAGATTAGCACAGACATAACAATGTGAGCCTTTTAGGTCAATTTGAGGAAATGGCAAGAGTCGTAGTGGCTGGGTGCGCACCTATTCAAGGAGACCACATAATCATTTCATCCTGATGATATCATTTCATCAGCATGCTAGTATTTAAGCTGCTTTTTCCTCCACACATTTTACTCATCTAGTTATAGTTTTCTTTAGACAAGTAAAATGATAGCCTTTGCCTTCTACAACAGAAAACAAACTGGTCCAAATAGGATTCAATTTTCTGTGTAATAAAGATTACCTGATGAATTATTTTTCAACTGAAGAATAAAATGTGGGAAATTCTACTACATGAGGGGGGGGGTTGGAACTAGATGATGAGGTTCCTTACAACCCAAACCATTCTCTGATTCTGTGAGGATTTCCATGGACTTCCAGGAGAAAAGAAACAAAAAAGAAAAAAAAAGGGAAGGGAAGGGAAGAGAGTAAAGAAAAGAAAAGAAAAGAAAAGAAAAGAAAAGAAAAGAAAAGAAAAGAAAAGAAAAGAAAAGAAAAGAAAAG
>JANIJG010024737.1:33882-49926 GCA_024611175.1 Megaceryle torquata
GAAAAGAAAAGAAAAGAAAAGAAAAGAAAAGAAAAGAAAAGAAAAGAAAAGAAAAGAAAAGAAAAGAAAAGAGGAAAGAGAAAAGAAGAAAAGAAGAGCAAAGCCCAAATACACTCCACCCCTGCTTTTAAAAAGCTGCATTGTGCATCATTTGAAATAGTCAAGATTTTTCTGTTTGGTGAAAATTACAAAGCACATAGTCACTTTAATTGAATTACTATTCTTCAGGGTGTAGGCGCGGCAAAAAAATAAATGAAATCAGTGTGGTTTCATGTAGCCACATCTACTAGCTTGGTTATATCAGAGGCCAAAACATCCCCTGCCAACTCACAAATGAGAAAACCTCCTGTATATCCTGGTGGGATAATGCATTGCCATGGAGAGGTGCACTTGGACTGTTTGTTAGCTCTGATAAACCACAGTTTCATGTCCATGTGGGAAGTTCCCTTTTTTTTTTTTTTTTTTAATTTTCATTCTGTTCAGATATCTGATCTGCTGTAGTCTATGTAGGGCAATCATCAGAAAGACTTGTAGGGTTAGGAAGGAAACAGGAGAAGAACTACTTCAACTAACCTTGCTGCTGAAACTCATGAATCTACAGCGGTAAAAGCACAGTAAATTAATCATAGTGAAGTCCTGTGCTAATCTTATATTGGTTATGTTGCATGAGTTAACTTTTGGACTGTAAGTTGGAGCATTGCACTGTGCATCACTGTGAAGTATCTGAAAATATATATGAAAAGAAATTCCTTTCTTTATATTGTCTGGTCTTGGCAGTGCTAAGAGTTGTCAGCTTTTTGCAAGAGGCTGAGTCTTTTTTAGTACTGAGGTTTATGACTTTCTATCCTATACAGTTCTCCAGCTATGGGGAAACATCAGGTGAATCTGTATAGTCTGTGCAGATGAGCTAAAGCCATGTCACAGCATTAAAACTGATGATAAAAAAATGCTTTTTTTGGTGATAACTCTTTAAACACTTTGTATAAATAATAGTGAATTTAAATAATTACCGAACTAATTTTTGTGGTGACTCAAGAGATAATGATCGGGTCACAGAAGGAGTTCATAAAGTTCACTGTACATAGAACCATACAACCTATAATGATGGAACTGATTTTGCTACCATCAATTTCTGAGTAACACTCTGGAGGCAAACAGTCTTACAGCTACCATCAAGCAGAATCTGACTGATTGGAATCCAGTAAGTTTGGGAACCAAGCCTCTGAATGACTACTTAATTTTATGGTTTGTTTATAAAGGTTGTAGTCATGGTGAGACCAAGGAAAGAATTACATATTACTTAGAAAAAAATAGTAGCAAGTTCTGTTTCTTTGCAGTCACTGAAGACAGGGCCTCACCCTTCTACCTTGGTTTAAAGGTAGTATAGGAGCAGGACTGAAAGTGAGTTATCTTCCCAGTAGAAAGAAATCAACTTGTAAAGAAGGAAAAAAAAAAGAGGAGATTACTTGTCTGTCTAACAAGTAGATAGTCCATATCAAATAATATTTTATAATTTCTTCTAAATTATCTTTCTGATATTCTTATAGTTTTCTTTCTAAGAATTTGGCTCCTAAAGCAATGTGTGAAGTCATTCAGTTTTTGTTGTCTCAAAACATTTTTTGTCTGCTAACTTTCATTGTTTAAAAATAAGACATACTCTGCTGAAAGTCTAACTTAGGTGTTATCACTGCATGTGAACCATTTGAGCTGGTAGAATTATTTGCAAGTGTTTAGAACTTACTTCTAGGAGAGTAAATAGGCTTGAGTAATACCTAAAGATAAAGAGAACTGCTTTGTATGTCTTTCTTTTGCTACTGCTAAAAAAGGAACCGAGCATTAGTGACATAGGAATTCTGAAGAATTAAACAGTAAAATTAAGTTAAATGGCAATAATAGGGGGGTGAAAGGTATATAGTGAATTTTTGTATAACAGCATTACTGACGTCTCTTCAGATATCCAAATCAGTATTCAGAGTGCAATCCAATAGCACTCATTTATGAAGATACCAAACTTTATTTTGGAAAGTGAATTTTGCTTGAGAATTCTGGATAATCATTCGTTTAAATGCTTACAAGCTATAGCTTTCAAGAGAAGAGTAAGTCCCAACTGCCCCTCAAAGAAATGAGTTGGGCAAGGCATGTCAACACAACTCCAGCACTAACCTGAAATTTAATTCCTTTTTTTTTTTTCTTTTAACTTGGAACGATCAACCAAGATAAATCGTATGAAAACATGTTCAGATATAAAATCTGGTCTCTTTTTTCCATAAAAGTTAAGGGAGGAAAAAACAGTCAGTGATGTACCTGTTGTCCTCATTTCTGGTCATGTGCAGGAGCTTGCTCAAATATTACCAGAAACACCCCTTTGGTTTGTTAGGAAATTCTACCTTTTATTCTCAAAAATGGTCCCTTGTTTGTGTTTTCAGAGAGTTTAGGTGCTCTTGCAAGTTGCTTATGGCTGTAAGAAACAAACAAACAAACAGTTTAAAACCTATGGCTTTTGTTTTTATGCCCTGTATTTAGAGGGAGAGGAAAGCATGACACTGCCTGTGGCAGCATGCTTGCTTATTCAGTGCTACTGACCCTGAGCCAGCAAAGTTCTCATCCACTGCTCTGAAGCTTAAGAGTTCACTCAGTAAATTGAATAGGATCACAGTTTACCCTTGATAATAAGGGAGTTGACAAAAAGACTCTGCCAAAAGCAGAAAACAGTGAAAGGTGCAGTCACTACCACTCCTTTTACCAAAGGAATTTGTGAATGTGTGTCTGATGGGAAATGCTGGGTAGTGCCGTGGTCTGCACACTGACCGTGACAGGTCACTCCACTGATCTTTCCTGAATGTATTCAGATGCTGCTCTTAAAACTAAATATTTAAGTGGCATTCTTCTCACCTCTTTCATAGATACTGGAGCTTTCAAAGACATTGAAACGGTTTTGTCTTTGAATGTTATGACAAGTCTTTAAGGTACCTCGGTGATGCAGGGTGAACTGAAACACCACCTACGTCTTAAATCCATTGCATGTTATGACAGTTGACACGCCAAGTTAGATCCAGGCTTTTTAATCATTGCTGTGGTAGTTAGTCACCCAAGGAAGTGATCTTGAGAAACAAGCAGGGAGCTTTCTGAGTTGCCAGGAAAAGAATGGAAAGGACAGAGGTAAGACTCTGGCTTCGGGGAGCTTTTATCCTCTCTCGTAACTGGACATGCAGAAAGGTATTTTTCCTGTCTGTGAAAAATGAAGAAAATTATCTTTGTATATTAGTAGCATGAAATCAGAATTCAGTCACTCTTCTCGGGGAAAATGTTTCTACAAATGGAACAAATATGTTAGGAGGGACTGAGAAAGATCTGCTCCTCAGTGGCCATGAGTTAAGGCTCTCAGCTGAGACCAGGCAGCCTGGGATCAAGTTCCTGTTTCACTTGCAGCATGACAGGGGCTTCAAGCAGCTCACCAGCTGTGGCTCATCTTCATGTATACAGAGCAGCAGAAATTTCGATCCTCCCTGGATTAAGTGGCAGTTAAGTAGCTGAAGAACATCAAAGATGCCAAAATGTAGGTTAAGTGTGTAAGTAGGAATGCAGGCACCCATGTGTCGTTGAAGATATGAACCTAAACACGTTATCCTCCTGAATATTTAATCTCCTTAGCAGAACTGCATTGCAACCTCTGTAGCTACCCTTGGATAGATTCGTAAACTATGAATGTTTGCTATCCCAGAAAAAAAAAAACGTGTAACCAAGTACTTGAGTATCCAAGTGAAACTTTACGTCCACTATTACCTCCAGTTTGTACTCCTGTTTAACAGTCCCCAAGAACTACTTGTTTTAAAACTACACAGTAAGCCAAACATTTAATAAAATCATAATCTACAATCTTTGCCACAGTGCACTTTAGACAAGTGGTGTTATTGGAAGGAACAGCACATTGAGGAATAGTTTCCAGATTATTATAGTATTTTCTTGCTCAGTTTTTCCATACAAATGCTGTATGTATACAGTCATCATCTTCACTTGAGGATTTTGAGATTTATAGGAAAAACACCATGATAAATCTTGGGTAGAGTCCCAACTACATGAATATGCCATAATGTTCTATGGAGTCTTGAAGACCTTAAAGGTCTTTCCAAGCTCAAGAAGACAGAAAAAAGTAATTCTGACCTGAAGAAAAGCTGAACAAAATGTAATGCTTTTATGGCTAAATCTTCTAAGAAAGATTTCTGGAATAGAAAGGCCACAGAGAAATTTGATTCTCTTAGAAATTATTTATACCACATAAACTTGTAATTTTATCCTTTTTCCTCAGCCTATTAAAATATTGTCAGTTCACTAGATAGCTTTTCAAATGTATCTGTTCTCATTATCTAGTGAGTGAATTTGGTTGTTACAGTCCTGCTGAAGACCCTGCTTCCTACACGTCTTTCTCAGATATATAATAAGGTTAATTAAGTTTTAGAAGATGGATGACTTTTTCAGTAATCCATTGTCCTAGTTTGTGATGCTAGTCTCTAAGTTGTTTACCAATTGTATTTTTCATGGACAATAGCATACTGAACTTTTTTATTATAATTTCAAAAGATTCCTGCTCCCTACTGCTTGATACTGTCCCCATGCCTGTCAGAAACTTTCCACTTCTGTGTTACAGAACAACTATGTTAAAATGTTCATCTGACATTTGGCATAACTGGAAGCCAAGAGAGAGTGGATGCAAAAGGGGAGTTTCTTGAAGGGGATCTGCCACCAGCAAAGCCATTTCTTATTCCTCCAGGAACCGATTCACTGGAGGAGCTTTCCAGCTGCTTGACCTGACCTGTCTTCCAGGATGTTTCTGACAACTTTGCTGCTTACCCTTTCAAATTGATAAATTTGATACAAGAATTTAACTGCCTTTGTTTTTACAGAGTTGCATTTCCTACTGAAACTAGGCAAAGCTAAGATATCAGGAGTTAAGATTGTGTTGGTCTTGAGAGGTACACAAAAGGGTAGAGATGTCGTAAAAGTTGTTTTTCTCTGATGTTACACACACCTTGCAATATCCATCTCTGGGGATTACAGAATAGTTTAATCTACCCTTCTGTTCACATGTTAGCTTTGCTAATGAGTGGAAGAATAGTGTCTTCGTGGCCCTACTTGTTGTCCCATAGGCATCTCTCTGATGCAGCACTGCTGATGGTTTTAAACAGCAGTTCAAACATTACCAACACGCATCATGAAAAGAAACAAAATGGTGCTTACCTGTCCTTTTCATGATGTTCAGTTTTGTGCTTTCACAGAGAGAGATCCCAAGAGGATGAGTAGGGAGAAGCAGCACCTCTTAGCTCTTTTATCTGAGTTTTTACAATCTAGTTGAACAAACATGGGCATCTTAACAGAAGTAAACACAATAAAGCACATTTTGCTAGGTAAGCATTCTGCAGAACTAAATCTTTGGGTCTGTCTGTAGCCAATTACTGCAGTGTAATATTGGATGATGTCATCTAGCTTTAAAAAAAAATTAGCTGCTCTAAAAAACTGTCAGATTGCTGTAAACAGGATGTACCCAGCATTACCTGCCTGTTTCCTGCCAAGAAAAGGGTTTGCTCCCAAGGAGCAGGTAACAACAGTTGGCAGGAAACTAAGCCAAGAATTTTGAAAGACCTTAAGAAGAAAGGAAGGATGTGGGATTGTGCAGAGTGGTCCAGGACACTGTAACTAAGAAGAATAACAGATTTAAATGTAGCACAGGAAAATTAGGCTGATTTATGGGATTTATTTTTTTTTTTGCTAATAATGAAGTCTATTAAGCTTTAGAAAGTTTTCCAAGAAAAGTGGTAGAATACCCATCCTTTGGGATATATAAAAAGAGCCTGAACAAAGCTCTCTAAACCATAAAATAAGGAAGACTCTGGCACTGACCTGCAAGATGGAAAAAGTGAAGAAATAGCTTTTTCTATAACTAATTTCCACAAGTCTGTGAGAACATAAAACTAAACAGTTAAAAAATAAATGAGGCAGAAATATTGCTCTAAACACAAGAGATTTAGCTGGAAGCACTAATTGGTTGTCAATAAATCAGTTCCCTGGTGAGAAAAGAAAACTTTGAAAAGTATTTCTAGACCACGAAATTGTCCTCAACAGAAAACAAATAGAAGACTTATTTTTAGCAGTGTATTCATCAACTGTTACTTAAATGCATGTTTTTCTCTTTTGCCCAGTAAAATGATGCTTTTCCTTTCCTAATGACAATCAACGGAAAAGGTAGGTGATCTCTAAAAAATTAACATTACTTTATGAGTAGAAAAAGGGACTTTTGGAATACAGATATAAATGTCCTCGTCTCTCTTTATAACAGAAGTGGACAGCCCTCATGAATTTTAGCAGTATTTGAACTGCTCAACAGTCTAAACATCCCTTAACAGTCTAGGCATTGTACGGGACAGCTACTGTGTAAAAGAATGAGATCAGAGCAAGTCTTAAACTTACTGAAAACTAACTCTAGTGATATGATTTTTTTTTTCCCCCACAAAAAAAAGCTAAATAAAGTTGGCCTTAGAAAACACCATAAAATAAATATATTGTTAATTTGTTTAGTGGGGGGGGAACTGGTGATGAGGGTGAGATATTAATATTAGGAAAAATATGGTTATTGCAAGGGCTTTGTAAATTTAAAATCCTTTTAATTATTTTTGACAATGAGATTAAAAGCATAATAGCATTTTATTGATTTGACATGGAAGGCCTTCAGACACTTGTGTTTTACCCTACTACCACAGTTAGATGGTACCAATTTTTCTTCCTCTCTTGGGCTTTGTCTTAAATAGAGTACAACCACTCCAAAGACTTGGCCCTGAATCTCCTCTGCCAAAGTGAGAAGACCACCAAGATTTTCCAAGACCTGTGAGGTAGTGGTCCCAGCATGCTATTATTCATGAAATATTTTCAATTTTTGCGGTATGTATTGAGACCATTTTGGCCACAGTTAGTATATTTCAGTCAAACGAGAAAGTACTCCCGCTGAAGTGAGTGAGAAAATTCTCCCCAAGGCTATATGCATCTCATTAACCATGATTTCCATTAAAGAGAAGCCAACTAAAAACATAACTCAAGAATTAAGAAAAGAGAGTCACGCCCTTTGTCACATCAGCCAGCCCACTACTGAGACTCCTTTATGAGTTTTCACATCTCTAGTCTAGTGGGGAATAGATTTTAAAGCATTTGAAACTGTTAATTTAATAATATTAAAATGTTTTAAAACCACTTTTATTATGAAGTGAAGGACATTGACTTTTCTCATGATTTCCCAGTTCCAGCAATCTATTATTAATTAAAACATTGTGTGCCACTGGCTTTTCTTTCTTTTCCACTTCCCTCTGCTCTTTATTGGCCATGAGTTTTATATATTTCAATATTAAAAAAAAATAGTTTATTTTCATACTTGCCATGATAAACAGCCAGCTCTATCCTAAAGGGAAATATATCTGTTTAAAAATAATTGGAATGGAATAGCATAGCATAGCATAGCATAGAGTAGAATAAGAGTAGAATAGAGTAGAATAGAGTAAAATAGTTCCAGTTGGAAGGAACATAACATCAATCATCTAGTCCTATTTCCAACTGCCCAGTCCAAATGTTTAGGTCTATCTCTATGGCTAGGTAATGATCTGAACTGGATGTAGTACAAAGCAGGTCTCTCTAAACTGTCTATCTCAGGCTCACAAATCACTATCTGAAAGAGTATTTCACCTATGTCCACTGTGGGTAGCACCAAAATGGTGATTAAAAAATAGATTTTAATTGGACTGATGACAATACAGGGAAGGATTAGGAAAACCTTTTAACTCTAAGAATTATGAGCTGTCAGATTGCCTTGGGAGCTTGTGAAGCTTTCACAGTTAGCATCTTACAAGGACAGCAGGCTTGTCTATCTGTCAGGAAGGCACAAGTAATGGCTGATCTTGTCTTAGGACAAGGAACAAGCTCGATGATCTCTCAAGGTCCTGTCCTATTTTTGAACCAACCTATGGGCCTAACTTCCTTCATTGACTAGAGGGCAACTTGCTGACTGGGCGAGCTGCTCAAGGCTGGGTGATGTGAATGCTCTCTGTGCAGGTCTAACTCTTAGTAAATTCTGTTACTACACTGTGTCATTAAATTTCAAGGATATTTGCTGAATGCAAAGCGTGCTTCTCATTCATGCCCAGAGACTGATTCACACAGAATATAGCAGCCATCTATTTCTCCCAATTACTTCATTTATTTCCAGTTACTTCAGGTAGAAGAGATTTTTGCCAAGCAACCAAAGATGCCACATCTACTGTAAAGCCTATGTGGACTTTTATGAGGACATTTATCTGGGTTGTTGTTTTTTTATTTATGTTTCCCAAGCTCTATGAGAAATGAAAAAAACCCCAATCCTAACACAAAATACACCTCCAAAACAAACCCTCAAATGCAGTATATTAAGATTGTAAAGGCAAGCTATTATAAAGAACAGCATTTCTGTGGAACTCTAATCCATTATTCATCTGTATGGTTTATGATAACCTTAATTTACCTCAGTCTGTAGTCCTGTTTCCAAAAGTTCACTGTCAGTTCAGTACATTGAGTGGAGCTGCTGTGGAAATTAATCAGGATTAAGTAGTGATTGTCTACAAGCCCAAATCTTTGCTGAAGTTGGAAAGAGCTGCCAAACTCCAAAGCACATTTTGCATTATTAAGGTGTTTGTCTGCTGCAATAAAGAGCTGGATTCTATTTTTTCATCTGATACTAAGGGATGTGATCGTGGAAATTTCATTTACGCCCAGTCCTTTGCATGTAGTTACTGTATATGCATGACTCATTTTCTCCATGTCTGACTGGAGAGCATAAATTCTGATTTGCAGAGTAGTGGAGTCCTCATCTGTGCCACTGGAATCTCTGATCCCTGTGCTTTCAACAGATAAAGAGTTATACCATGCTTAATATGTTAAAAAATTCGGCCATGTATGTCTTAATTTTGACACCAAAAACGGATGGCTACTTTTCTTTTACATCTGTGTCCCTGACTCAGTTGCATGAAAGTAAACTCTTTTCTAGTAATTTAGTGAGCAGATACCACAGTGATACACAGATAACTTTGTGACAAAGAAGGGTAACCTTTTAATTTCCTTATCTAACATGAAGTTGCCTATTGCAGAGAGAAGGATAATGCTAGCTTGTCTTGTTGTCAAAACCACTATCTCCTAGAAGAGACTTTACATAAAAATTCATCCACCTTTCTGTGAAAGAGCTTATGTTTCTCCTTTAACTTGCTGGTGAACCTTGGTCAATGAGGAGGTGTTTTTTTGAGAAATGCAGTGAAAAATAAAGAGATAAAAGTACAGAAGAAGCAAAGTTTGCTGTCATTTCCAGGTACCCACTCTTTTGTGCTCCACCTGCAAGATGGGGAAATTGGTTTGGGTGTTTGTCATGTTTACTAAGAAAGCTAAGGTTTATGCTTAAGTAAATTAAGTAGGTGTTGAGTTGCAGGTCACATGCAAATTATCCTGAACTGGTATCTGTCTAGGATTTTCTTTTTCTTACCTATCTAGATTTTTTTTCCTAATATTCCTTTGATCTAAATGTACAGAAAGCACAAGAATTATTTTGCCTCTGAATACTCCAATGAGTTTCAATGTGGTCTTTTAAAATTCTTGTGACAGTTGAGTGATTTAGTGCTGCTGACTATCCAGAATTAGACTCTGAAATGTAGTTTTTGGTCTAGGAAATTAAAACAAAGTTTTCTCCAGCAGCAGGCTGGAGCACATGGATGGATGCTAAGCAGTTTGCCTGAGGAAGACCACACCAGTGAGGGAAGTAGAGCCCTAGGGTTTTCATGAGCTGTTCCCTGCTACATCTCCTGGACAAGGTGGTCTTTTTGATCCCCTTTACTGAGGACTTAAAGGATAAGCTCAGTAATTAGAGGTATTTCTCCTCCCAAGGAAAGCATTTTTAGCAACTATTTGCTGATTTTAGTTATTTTATAGTCCTACAGCCTGAACTGCCCATTAGAACTGACTAGAAATGTGTCTTTTTTCTTTTTTTTTTTTGTGAAAATGTATTATTTTAACAAGGTTTGGGGGCGGGGGGGCATATTTGTTAGGTAAAAAGACTTTTAATGTGTCATTTTATAAACACACACACATGCACACATATTTAGAAAGATTGATTTAAGTTCCTGTTTTCTTCTTCTGTGTTCTCGCTGAACAGGACTTTCTGTAACCATGACAGCAGCTGTGTAAGGTTTGGTGGTTATTACCAGCAGAGTTGCTATCTTTTAGTCTTCAAAAACAGCCTTTTTTGCGAATCTTGGCTCCATTAGCACCACAAAAGCTGTATCTTGTCAGATTTCTTGGCTGATTCTCTTCTTGATGTGACCTCTCACTTTGAGATGCATCAGTGACATTGAGTTCTAGTGCAAAGTGTACTGTAAAGTTGTAGGATCACCCCAACATGACACCCCAGCAGGGCTCTTTTTAGATTAGAAGATTTTCTTAACTCGTGAGTTAACAAGGTGATAGACCAAAAATATACTGGGACAGATTCAGTTCCATATGCTGGCCTCTGTGCCTCAGGAATTCAGTTGTACCTGGTCAAAAGAAAATTTCCCAGCGGAAGGGAGTTTTTAGTAGGCACTAGATTGGCATGGAACTGAATCTTACCAGTTCCAGCTGATATGATAATAACACCAGAGGCTGGAGGGGATGACTGGAATGTTACTGTGCTCCAGATAATTCCAGCTGTCAGTTTGCCATCTTAAGACCGTTGTCAACTGGTGTAGGTTAGACCTGCCTGGGGGTTGCTGGAACACGCCCTGCCTTTGTGGCCAGTGTTGGCGGGTAGAGAATCAGACTTGTAACCAGATTTTCCCGATTACTCACTTTCTCTCCTGCACTGATCAGCTCATGACCACAGCAATCATTTGCCTCTGTGGGCTCAAGAGTTTCTTTCCAGACAATTGTAGCAATATGCAATATAGTGGGTGCAAAAATAGAGATCAGAAGCAGAGCTGGGTAGGAAAAAGTTGTTTTAATCTTGCAAAAACTATAGACAAAAAGGCCCTTTTCTACCCGAAGGAAAATCCAGAAGCTTTTTGGAATGGTTTATGGACAGTAAGAGAACAGAGAGTGTAGATTAGACCAGGAATTAGGGCACTCATGTGAGATGTAGAGACACAGTTTTACACGTTTCTGACCAGGAACATGAATTAGATCTTTCATACGCCCTAGCAAATACTTTGGCTACTCTGAAGATAGGTGTACCTCTCTATCCATTTAACCATTTAACAGGTAAGAATCTTTCATTCTTACACTAAAAAAAAATAATTTGAATTGTGATGTTTCTGCTGAAAACATAGACTTAACTAAAACAACATGTTTCAATGTGTACACATAAAAAATGTCTTTTAAAAAAATTAATTCCTGACTAGCTCTGATTTGAATGGATTCTTTTCTAAGTTCTAATTTATCCCATGGCTCCTGCCAAGTTGATTTACTTCACCTGTGAAAAAGAGTGTACAGATGCTGACTTTTCCCTAAATGAAAGAGAGATGCTAGTTATTTTTTATTATTGTGCACCAAATGCTGAAGCAATCAGGTTTATCCTTTGAATTAAGAATGCACACAACCTACTGCCTTATGCAGCACTGGAAAAAGGTGAGGAACAAACTTCAGAAGCTTCCACTTGTAGTTTACATACTGAGAAGAGATTACTAATCTCTTTTTTTTTCCTTTATTTCACTGATTCTCTTCATCCAGGGTGACTCAGCTCCTTCTTGCCTTCCCTGTCACTTTAGAGTACCTTGGTGGAGACAGATGGGCTTAGTTTGTTTCTGCTTCAGGCATCAAGATGTCTTTTGGTCCCTGGTTCTGTGCAACAATAACTTGGCCTGTCCTGTCCAGAACTTTTTATCTGCTTTAAAATCCCATGGCTCTTTTGTTTCTATCTATAAGACATATTTTAGAGCATACACAAGACTTAGAAATGGAGGAAAATAAGCATTTTTCACCCCAGAATTTATACAGTCCCACAGCATAGTAAGCATCACATCCTACCTTATGTGGCCAGTAAGTCAGTCAGTGAGTGAACTGAGCTGGAGAGTTTCTGCGTCCATCAGAAAAGGAACCAGGCACATCCTGAAGAAGAGATGTGGTGAGAAAGGAACAGCTTTTCTCTGCTGTAATTCTCCAAAGGAAGGTATTAACTACAGTTCTTCTTCCCCAAAGTATGCAGGAGGACTTCCTGTGCTGTTCAACCCAAGACTGAAAAATTACTATGACATATTTGTGCATCATCTGCCCTTGTTTTTGTAACACAGTCATCACCTAGCCTAAGGCTCTATACTTCTGAATCCTCAGTAGGCATCACAACAACAGACTTACACGTCCATCAGATATCTAGCAAATTTTATTGGGAATCCTTTTTGGCAGATCATGATTCAGACTCAAGTTTAATGTTTCTTTTATTCAGATATTTAAAAGCTCCTGAAATAGCAAAAGAAATAGTGTAAAGAATTATATATTATAATATCACAAACCAACAATAAATGGGAAATGGATACTTTAAACTAGAATTTTATCCTGAGGAGAGCTGTGTAGATAAATTCATGCAGAATGAAAAACCGGAACAAGTCTGGTTTCCTGCAGAAAAGTTATATTGTATTTCATGTAGCTGAGAAACATCTGTATGGCTCTTTGTTTCATGGGAGGGAAATTGTTCTGTGTATGAAGCAAAGTGAGCCTAGAAGCTTTCATTCAGTTATCCTGAAAACATTTGCTATATTAAAACTGTAAGACCACATCAAGTCATTTCAGCACCATATACCTAGGTGAAGTCTTAAGTGAAGTCTGGCTGTCAAAATCCAAATTTCTGTCTTGCAAATCAAAAATTTAATTGAATTTAATTATCTGCATTCCCAGAACTACTTCAGTTCTTATAGTTAGTCTGCTTAACTTCTAGCTCACATCTGTGCCAGTTTGGGGAAGAGTTAAAATGACAACATCTATATTAATAAATTAGTCTGTGTTGGAACTGTTCCTGGACATGATAACTCAGTCATCTAACTGTTAAATTGTTAGAAGGGTTCCTAGTATGGCTTTGACCTGGACCAACTATCACTATCCCAAACAATTACTGAGTACAGTAAGGATTTCCAGAGGCCAAAGGTCATGCAGAGATGACAGGCATTTTGGCTGCTGCCAGCATGTTTTGGACGACGAGAATTTAGGAGTATGGATGTAGGCTGCTTCATGCCAGTTGGACTCCGTGACAGAAAACAGTCCCACACTCATTTGATTTAGTAGTATATATGTAGCCAATGTATTTTCTATCTGTCTCCCAGAGAGGCTTAGTTTAGTAGGTGTTGTTGAGAAAACTAAACACTTCCCAAAGTCAGGATCTTCAGAAAATGGTTATTGTTGAAGTTATTGTTGACACTTTATGTCCACAATGTTCCATTTTCCCCTCTCATGCAAAAATATTTCCCACTACATTATCCTGGTGTAAAATACTCAGCTGCCTCCTGACAGAGCTCCTGAGAGAATACCAGTTTGCATTCCCAAAATGTTACGGTGCAGGACAACCCTCAAAACAGCCTTTAGGGGAAAAAAAATGGGATGATGAAGCTGAGACAGCCTTCGTCAACTTTCTTTTGGAGTAGCATCTCAGCGCAGAGGATTTGTTCTGTCTAAGAGAGATCATAAAGGCACAAAGGCAGAAGTCTGACACGTAGCCTAGTGAAGAAAAAATTTAGGTTGTGGTGGGAAGACTGGAGTTTCAGGCCTTGCTTCCAACACCATTCTTCTGTTTTTGCAATCATTGGGATGTAGGACAGATGCTCAGATCTCAGTCCTCTAATATAAACCTTGAACATGTAAGGGTTTCTTTTACCTTCAGTAACTTTGTAGCTCAGGCTATGAGTTAGATGTAAAGCTGTGACCATCTCTATTTTGCTGAAGAAAAAGCTTCTTCATAGAAATAAGTTGTAAGAGGAGAATGGTATGAGGTCAGATGTCCAAAACCTCCCAGCCATAGCAGGCACTACAGTGTTTTCAGGGTAGAGCTGTTCTACTTTGTGTTACTTCCAGTGAGGATACTGTCTTCTGTAGATCCAATGTCACCTGTGTATGGTTTACATCAGCAACATTTTTATAATAAATATAGCCAGGAGTTCAGTGCTTGACCTCTGCTTTTACAGCTCAGATTAATCAGAGTTGCTTCTGTTTTCTTTGTCCACGTTGATCTAAGGTAGATGATGAATGTCGGTGTCCAAAGTTATAATTAAGTACTGCTGTTTAATAAAGAAAGGGTGAATATCATGGACATACTGTTCAAAAAGATATTTTAAATGTACTTTTCATCATTTAAAGGAAGATTTTAAGATTTTTAATATTTTTTTTTAATTGTAAACCTTAAATTAGGACTTCACAAGACTTACCTTGACTGTGTTTTCACGTGCGATCAGGAACTTGATGTTTTCACGTGTCTTTACCAAACAAATTTGCCCTGAAACTGCACATCGTGTTTCTTTTCAGAGTGATCCAAAGCACCTGATATATTGAAGATTCAATCTGTAGATACCCACAGCAGTTCAAGTGCATGGGTTAACATAGCCAAAACATTCACCTGGCTATATTTTATGTATAATTTTAATGCTATCTTGCTTAATGGGATGTTGGTTTGTCCCATAAAGCTAAAGCCTGGAAAGAACATAGCTTGCATTACGTGTTATGCTTTCCAGTAGACTTTTAACTTATCCAGCTTGGCTGCAAACAAAAACCACAACCTAATTAGTACACAAAAATGAGGCTAATTTGAAACTGTGCTTCTTTAAATAAAATTTGCCATGCTAGCTGTACATCATGTCATGCTCTTCACAACATGATAGCCTAATGTGTACTACCCATGTCTTTTGAGATTGACCCAGATGAAGCTGGTTGCTTAGCTGCAGCTGCAGAGCCCCAGGGATGGCCCCAGGGATGGGCCAAATCAGACAATAAACATGCATCTCTGACATCTTGGTCGCTTGAATGACTTTGTATCATTGGACTTTTAGTTTGAGAAGGAAAACAAATCCTGAAATAGTGTCTCCTGGATTTTTTCACCCAGCTCTGGTTGCAAATAGTAATAAATTCATGTATTTACTGTATCATTGAGGCCCACTTTAATAAGTGTTTACTCTGTGCTTCCAAGAAAAAAAAAGTTGTACAAGTGGTTACTATGACAACCACTGGCTCTGAAAAAGCATTTAGCTTTATAACCTTTTGATTCTTATTTTAAATCATCCTCCCAGATTTTGTTTAAATCTTAATCTAACTTTGTGTGTCACGGTCATAGGCCAGGAGGATTTCTCTACTAAGAGGAATGCTTCATTTTAAAATGCACTATTTTGTACATCTGCAGTTGTAGTGATATTACAGGTGGTGACAGGTGTGTTACAATCTCTGGGTATTCAGCTCGTCCCTTCTTCTGGTCAGATGGGATGCAGAGGACATGACAGTGTATTAAAGAGAAAAAAAATTGTCTCTTGCAGACATCTATTGAGTATATTTTCTTCTCGTGGTAGACTGTTGAGCATTTGAAAATCATTTCTTCAGCAGATTGAATTTCTTTGGATTTCAGTTCTGTGCTACTTTGCAGAGTTTTGCAGATGTGACCTCACAGGCATTAGCCCAGTAGGCCTGAAAAAAAAAAGGTCAGGAAACTGGTGGGCAAATATACTGCTGTCTATAAAGGGAAACATGGATTCCTTATGTAGTTCTTAAGCCAGAATCTATGTTTAGGTCTAAGTCATGTTGTCCTTGCTGGTGACCAGTAGCTCTGGTCATAGCTGTGTCCTCACTAGGGGTCAGTGTTTGAAGTACTGCTTATTGATCCAAGCTCCCTCTGTTGTCTCTTCCCTTCCTGGAGATGCCTTGGGTCTATGTCCTCTCATGAGTGGATGACCTGGACCCCTCTTAGTGCTTTATGGACCTATTTTACTGGTGACTAGATCCAAGTCACCTCTGAGGTACTACTTCTGACCGAGAGGCAGGTTATTCTTTTGAAGA
>JANIJG010024737.1:50026-69410 GCA_024611175.1 Megaceryle torquata
CTATTTTACTGGTGACTAGATCCAAGTCACCTCTGAGGTACTACTTCTGACCGAGAGGCAGGTTATTCTTTTGAAGAGGTGCTCTTCCCTTGCTGCACCTGTGCTTTCTCAGATGCCTTCTTCACTATCCTTTCTTCTCTGTTTTCATCCTACAGCTAACACCTTAACAATCATGCAACAAGGACACAGCATAAGAGGTTTCTTCTCTCTTGCTATCTGTGCACTGTGTAACTAGAGGAAACAAAACCCTTGCTCGTCCAAAGCAGTTTCTCTGAAATCACTGGTCTGTAGCATGTGCCCCAAGTATGCTTAAAAACCCAAATAGTTTCCTCTTTGCTAAAACCTTTAAAAGATCTCATCAAAAGCTTTTCCCATCAGATTACCTCTCCAATGAGGGAGCTTCATACCTCCTAGTGAGCTTTCATGACCCAGCCCCCTTAGCAGATGAAAAACTACTCTGAAGTCATTGCCAAATAAAGATCTGCAATCAAACCTTTATCCTGACCAGACCTTCAAATGTCTTTCACTGACAACTTCTTCTTGAATCCAGCAGGCATGGGCCCAAGCCCTTCCACGGCCAAGGACTTCCCCCAGAGGAATCCAGGATGGTAGCAATAAGAAAACAAGCTGAGATCCAGGCAGTCACATACAACTGAAGTAGGTGAGGGCTCTTCCCATTACTCTAGAGGAGCACATCACATAAGCTTTTGTATACATGTTTGCTCAAAAATTAAAAATAACCTCTGGTGATTTGTTTTCCATACCGGGAGTGTATCAACACCACAGATACTAAACCTAAAATGCTTAGGTAAATAACAAATGTGATATTTATTAAGTGACAGTATTTTCATAATCAAACATAATAAACTTGAAGAGATACTGTCAAGTCCATACACTTGGTAGAAAGATAAAGCACATTTATCTCTTCAAATGGCAGCAATATATGGGTCATTGTTTCAATAAAAATGACTTACTGAGATCCATCTGGTGCAGGTTGATGAGTTTCTGATTTTGGGACTAAGACACCTCCCCCCAAAAAAGAAAAATTACAACAGACAACTGGGTTGAGGAAAAAATTGTCACTGCTTACACAAATATCTTGTCCAATAACATGAACAAAATTTCAGTACACTTGGGCCAAAATATAGTGTGTACATATATGCATATATATTTTTTTCAAAGTGTGTATCTCTATATATCTGTATAGATCTAAAATGCTATATAAACACACCATAATTTTTGGTCATGAATAAAATTCATGGAGACCAGCACCCTCACCCACACCTGCTTCAAGTTTTGTTGTGAGGCTGTTCTCCCTGTGTCCCTTGCCACTTCTGGCTGGTGCTGCAGCCCTCCATCCCTGAGGAACAGGACCATCTGCTGCAGCTCCATGGGGAGCTCTGGGCCAGACACAGCCATGCCAGGTCCCTCAGCCCCCGTACCTTGGAGACCTTCTTAATGAAGTTGCCCAGGCAGTAACAGCTTGATTTAAAATACATAGGTAATGAAATTAAAGTCACTGCAGAAGAAAGTGTCTGGCTGGATTTACATGTCAGAAGCTCAGTCAGTTATATACTATGTTTACAGGGAAAAAAAAGAAGCAAGCAGGCAAATATAGCTCACCACCTTTAGAAACGATTTGCTCTCTGGTCATCCTGCCAGCCAGGCACCTGACTCTACTGAAAGCATTTGCACTCAGCCATGTTCAGAGGTGCCCAATCAACCCAATGCAGATTTCAGCAACCCCCCTCTTTTTAAAGAAGTCCTCCACACATATATACACTTGATATTAGAGGTACTCACTGTTTTCTCTGGGAAATGAACTTCTGTTGTAAAGACCATCTAATAATAATTGGCAGCTGCTTTCTGAAGGCACAGTGATCAAATGTGAACACCAGCTTGCTGGCACAGTGTGTTTGGGCTTGTGTTGCCTCACTCAGGTTGTTTTGGGGTTTTTTTTAATCATGCAAACAAGTTTTCATTTGCTAGAAAAGACCTAATTATGATCAGATGTCCACAATTCCCCTACCACAACCTAATTAAAATCCTTTGTTATATATAAATAAATGGTCTCAGTGCCCTAATCTTTCCTCTCCCTTTGCAGAGCGACTAGGCAAGAGGCAGCTGTAACTTCCCAGCACAGGGGTGGTGTCTGGTTGGTCCCATGGATGTTATGTTTCCCACAGAGCATACAAAAGCATGGTGAGGTGGGCAGTGGTGGATATGGGTCTGGAGGGGGGCAAGCTGTTTTGTGAGCAGAATTGGTTAAACCTGAGCTTTTGCTTTAAAGTAAACCTCAGCCAGGTGCAAGAGTTATCTATTAATATGCATTTGTCAGGATTTAGCACATAGAGAAATACTCAGGATGAGTTGATTAAAAATTTCATTGGAAACAGAATATCAGGATATAGTAAAAGCAATGTTCAATGTTTCTTCTTTTTCCTAACATTCCTCCAATTTCCTTAAATTAATTGTAATTGCAAGTCCTCACCTTTTCCACTTCATAATTGCCTTCACCAGTGCAGGCTGGAGGAATGAGTTAGTGGGATTCATCTCAAAGGATATGCCAGGCATTTGTGGGGACATGAAGTTATTCTAGATCTTGGCAAAGATGTTACTGATTGAAAGAAATCCAGGTGCAGGCAGAGAAAAGAAAAATTTTTATCCCCTTACAGTATCACCTCAGCCCTTTCCTGCATCAATTTGGAGAGGCCAGTGGCACCTCAGTAGTGAGTCGGTTCAGTTTCTCTCTTTGTAAAGGTAGTTTAAATGAGCTACAAAAGCAGCTATGAGTGTCTTTTGCACTGAGGCACTTACCTGAGTTGCTGTAAAGCTCTTTGATGTTAATGCTTTCACCACTATTGATTTAGACTGAATATTCATTTATATATGTAAACAACAAATAATAAACAACTAATATAATAATGCTTAGTTTCTAAAATTGTTTATTTGAAGAAGGCTGTTTATTTTGTGAATTAGTGGACACTATCAGCATTTAATACCTTTTTTTTAGATAAAAACATTAAACTTTTAAGTGTTAGCATTTCCAGTTTAGAAGGAAAGAAAAGAAAGATTGGTATTAAAATACCCTTTTAAAATTATGTTTCCCAAAGGAAAATGAATTAAGGATCATGGAAAATGTTTCAGTCCCTTTACCATAATCTAATCCTGAAGGACGCTCTTTGATTCCCTCATATAATACTTTGAGTTTTCCCCTCTTGTTATTTTATTTTACTTATTCCCACAGCCAGCTTCAAATGACCTCAAGAACACAGGGCAGCTAAAAGATTGCTTAAACTTCTTAATACTTTTAATCCTTAGTTGTTATAATTTGATTACTGAGACAGATTTTCTCTCTGGGCCTCATATTAAATCACTTTCAAGTTGAAACAAACCAGAAATCCTTTCAACTTAACAGAGCTTGTATTCAATATGAGCTAGTCAGATGTAGCACAGAGGCTGTAGGATGTTGCATCACATGCTTCCTCTATTTTACATACAAGGAAAACAAACTTCAAAGTTATGTATGAATTTACCTTCACAGATTATCTGTTTTTCAAGAGCAAACATAAGTATAGTTTTTGAAGTGCACGTTTATGTATGTGTGTAAACATGTACGTGTCTGTATGCGGGCAGAAATAGATTTCTATGCAATATAAGTAACTTCACTGATAATATAATCTTTGGAATTGAAAGACCTTCTTTCTTGTAATAAGACTGAGTCCCTGACAAGATTTTCTTTCATGAAACTCATTCCTTACCTCATCAGCCATAACAAAAAAAAAAAAAAAGTTTAATTTTTTCTTGGACAGCTGTTTGGTTAACTTCAAAGGTTCATTTAAAAGTGATAACTTTCTAACTTTTTTGGGAAAAAATATGGTAAAAAAAGATGACATGGAATTCAGCAGTAAATAGGAAATTGTATAGTGGAACTGTGGCTACTTCAAAATGGAAAGTTGATGAGTTGGCCATCAAGTTTCACTCTGAAGCTTTCGTATGAAAGTGTTTCTGAGAATGTTTTGGCTACTCAGCCTCGTTGTCCTGGATGATCTGGACATGTTTTCAGGAAGGGGAGAATTCAATGAAAAGTTAAGGGGGTTCATTTGCTGGTGCAATCCCTGGGGAAGAGGAATATCAGGAGTTGAAACTTCCAGCAATAGCCTGTAGGTAAATTAGTTTTACAGATGTTAATAAGGTACTCAGTTAAGAATCACCTGAAGATAAACTCTGAGTGCTCCTGTCCCTTGGCACAGACTGCCTTGTCCCCTTCTGACCTCCTCCAACACTAACCTGTCCTTGTACAGTCTCTGGATGTAGGGGAGGACCTGAAGTCCAGGCTCTAGGTGCTGATGACTGACCACAAGAGTCTCAGATTATTGTCTCACCTATTGAAACATTACTTTAAAAGAAAACATAAAATTCCAGTAAACTGACTGGAGGCTGAACATCTTCCCCTGATGCTGAGAGCATGAATACAGAAGGCTTGTGCTGCAGTGATATGCAGGAGGGCAATGTTGAAACATTACTGCTGTGTACTCTCCTGGTCATCTCTGACCTCATGCTGCAGCTGGCGTGGCTCACTCTGCCTCTGAAGACTGACTGTAATGGAGCACTATGTCATGGTGGAGATATATTTGAGCTAAGCTGCTTCCAGAATTGAGGACATATTTGCTAGTGATGTCTACAGCTGCAAGAGAAATGCAAATCCCTGCAGCCCTGTACTCTCATCTTGGCAGAAGAAAAGCCCTTTCACCTTTAAAAGACATTACAAGAAATGGGCTCAGATTAAATTCCTCGATCCAAAACTGCTGAACTCTCAGAATGATCGAATCCAGACTCGGTCTGTGCTGGTTGGGCCCCTCACTGATATCTGTACATCACTTATAAACACACACAGGTGCTCTGTGAAAAACAAGGGAATCTTAGGTCTGTTAATGAATAAACTGATACACCTTTTAAAGGATTTCCATCCACACACGAGTTGCATAAAGGCAACAATAAGAAGAAAAATCCCTTCTTAAATGCTAACTATACGTTTCTTATGTTTCTGTAACTTAAAAGAGACCAAAGAGATCCCTTTGAAAATCTGGAAGCATAAAAATTGTTTCCAGGCTGGAAAATTTTATGCCAAGTTCCTTCTGCAGTCTAAAATTTAGAAAAAAAAAGGAATGTTAATGAAAGCAATGACCAACCATTAAGTTTAATGTTATTGGTAGGTGTCATCATTTACTTATTGGGCTTGAACTAGGAAAACTTAAAGGAATTAATAATGGCAGACTCTGCGTGATAGACTCAGCAGTTTATGTTTATAGATGCGGTCCTGCACTTTCTTCATAGGCAAAGCTACCATGGATTTTTGTTGGGTTGAAGGCAGACAACTGAGTTTAATATCACTTGTTAAGCAAAAAAATCCAACTTTCTGAATATCACTATAGCAATGAGCTGAAATGTACGGTACGCATATGGTGATTGGTGCCTATGGCCCAATTAATTCCTACTTTTGACCTTTAAAATCAGCGTACCCACTTGTAATTCTAGTAGTCCAAAGAGCAGCCTTTGTTCTGTGTCACTCAAGTTTCTTTACCACCTGAGGGGGCTGAGTCAGAGTCTGCTCAGAAAGGGGCCAGTCAGTGATCGCAGAGTCGCTGGGGGAAGCACAAGCAGTTCTGATGATGCAGTCTTCCTATATGTTGGTCTTGTGATTGCATTAAGTGGCTAAAGATAGCTGGGATGAACCCAGGCTGAGGAATGTCTGTCCTGGTTGCAGCACCCATCATGGTGCTCATTTTCTCACCATGCCTTCTGGAACAGACTTTCAACAATGTATGCTCTGGTGTTATCATTTTATATCTGGTTATATCATTATAACTGTGTTATAATTTTTCCCGCTCCAGTGGCTTAGAGTTAGTTTTTACCACACTGAAATGATACATAGTATACACTGGAAGACATTCTGGGACATGAGATGTCTAAAGCCTTCCTCTTACAGTTTGGTATAGAACAGGGAACCATTTACAATTGCTCTCTCTGGTAGTCAGACAACTATAGTTAGGTAGTAAGCACAACTATACAAGTAGTTTTTTCATTTGAGTGAGAAGTCCAGTCTCTTTCCAGTTAAAAACTAGGTTCATACACGTTAAACAGTCATTTCCTGATGGCTCCAAACCTGCATGTTCCCTCTCCTAAATGTGTATCTTAACTAAGCTACGGAGCTAACTTCACTTCTTACTCCCTCACCAAAAGCACCCCGCAAAAGCATTTTCTCTAGTCTTTGAACTGGTTTTGTTGTTCTTTCCTCTGCCCTCCTCACTGTTTTGCCATCTTTTCTAAAATGTGCATCAGAGCATTGTGCATCACTCTAAAATATATAGGGCCTGTGCTGTAGGAGGGATAAAGTAATTTCCATAATGCCATAGTGTCCCCATAAGGGGACTGGTTCCTTCTTTATATGTACATGTATTACATTAGCCCTTTTGTTTTAGACCGTGTATGAAGTTCAGGCTCAGCTCTCCACCTGATGATTCATCAGTTCTTTTCAGGCACTTGTTTCTAGGATACTGTCCTTGCAATCTGTGGGTCTGACTTGAAGCTGTTAGTTTTAGAAGTTTTTCAGTTATCATTATCAAAGGGTAGAGCTGTTTTTATTTGTGTCTCATTAATTTGTTGACTATCACCTAAAATAATATTGGTTCCCTGGAGCCTTGCTAAGAATAACTTGATATAATTATCATACCCAGTTGGCAACCATGTTTTGAAATCTCTCAGCTACCACATTCTTCACATCTCACACATATGCTGTTGCACTGAGTTTGAGACTTTCTTCTCCACAGAAAGTGAAGAGTAAGCATTTTATTATCTCACTACTGAGAAAATTAGTGAATTCTTTAAGTCAGCATGATAAATTGATCGGTGGACTCAGATTCATGTTTTTGTTGTATTATTATTCATTAGTTCTTTGATAGATTTATGGTAATGAGAAATGAAAAAAAAACCCAAAAACAAAACAACAAAACCCCATTACCTTGTTCAGTCATGTCCACCTACTCACAAATGCATGTATTAATCTGATACCACAGGCTAATGCCTATAATTTATCTCAGAGAATTGCTCTGAAAACAAATCCATATGGCATAAAGAGTAGGATACCGCTGCTACCCTTTGCCCTTTTATGTGCATTGTGATAAGATTATGAGCTTTTCAAGATGTACCAGTGATTCAGATATAACCTTTGCTTTCACTGACTTCTACTGACAATTTGTCTTCAAAGTAGACAAACAGAGAGTTTATGGGCTAGATGAAGTAGCAGTTTTTTCAAGCATGTGTTTTTATTAGACAGGACTAATAAAATCTTCAATGGATTTTGTGTATACTTTTAGAAATCTGTAAATGCCACCCAAAATTATGAATCAGAGGTGATTAAAGTTAATAGGATACTCCAAAGGAAACTTGAAACTAGAAGGTCTTTTTACATGTGATTTAAATTACTCTGAAACATTAGTTTCAGAGAGAGAAAGCAAGCATGAGAAGGAGAGAGGAGGCTGTGATTTCTGGATGTTCTGTGGGAAGGGGGTACAGGAGGATGACTGAAGCCAGTAACCTTAGAGAACTTCCTGGTATCACCTGTATTAAATCAGGAAAGGACAGGGAATTATTAAAGAATTCGTGTTCTTTTGTAGTTACAGGGTTGGTGGTTTTTTTGTTTACTCATTGTTTCTTCTTTTTCCTGTTTTTAAAACTAACCTAGGTCCCCATCCTAGCGCTGCATGCTATGCTATAATCACTTACCAGGCTTTTAACATTGTTCCATGGGGAATTCTGTGATCAGGAAATCCATGGTGAAAATGAAAAAATGTGGAAATGAAAATTTCACTGAGGGAGAAAAAACATATTTTCTGAGCAGCTACACCCAAAAAGCAAAATATCAGGGAGTTGACAAAGATGAAAATATTGCATTGATTGAAATTAAAACAAATATTTACACAAATAAATGCAAACTGAAGGTTAAAGGGTATCATGGCTCTAAGTTGTCCTAGAATTTCAGTATTATCTTCTTTAAGCAGAGAAATAAAGTGCTGTTATAAAATCAACAGGACAAGTCTTTAAAAACCTGGCATGAAAATCTATCTAGATATAGTGTGGCTGACAGAAAACATGCTGAGTTGGAGTTTGCTTTCAACATTTGTGTGGCTGCCAGAGTACTATACTCAGAGATATTTAGGCCAGAAGGGACATTAGATCATCTAGCCTGACCTTCTGTGTATCACAGGCCATTGCATGTTACCTAACTGCTCCTGTATTGAGTCCATCTAATCTGGCTTCAGCTCCCACCACTGGTTCTTGTTAAACCGTTCTTTACTGTCTCACAAAGAAAGTCTTTGAATTATAATTCTTTTCTTAATTTCTTAGTCCTGATTTTTGAGCTATAGAACTTATATCGTTCATTTTTCTTTTAAAGGTTTCTTGCTTTATAATGGCCACAAAGTGAATTTATAATGGCATCAAAACATCAGTACAAACACACTGTGATGAAAAACAACATAAGAAAGACTGTGCTTTGTCAGAGCAAGGGTTGACCTAGCCCAGTGTCTTGCTTCCAACTGAGTCCATAAGCAAATGTCTCCAAAAGAGTAAGGACAGGACAAGTGTATTTGGTATTCTTCCTGAGTATTGTCCCAAATTCCTACTATTTTCAGGTTGAATTTCCCAAGTCTGTTGCCGTTTCCCTCTTTATTCCCAACAGATCTCTCTTCTGAGTCCTACCCCAAGTCACCTTTGAACAATGAGCTCCACAAATCTGCTTCCTTGTGCATCAAGAGTCACCTTTTTTTGCTGTTTCTAAAACTGGCTCCTTTTAGCTTCACTGGATGATCCTCGGTAGAAGAGATGGTGAACTGCAGATCCTGCTCCCCTCATGATTCTGGTGGACCATGGTCGTAATACCCCTCTAGTCACCTCTTTTCCAGGTTGCAGAGTTGACTCTGCTCAGACACGCCCCTCATGGGAGCCATTCCATACCTTTGGTCACCTGTTGCCCTCCTCTGAGCTTTTGCCATTCCTGCTATGCAGTTTTTAAAATGACAATTGAAGACAGTATTCAAGACATGGGCACTCCATGAGTTTATACAGCTGCATAGCTATGTTTGCTCTATACGCCTTTCCTAATAATTCCTAACGTTCAGTTTGCTTTTTTGATTGCTAGGAAGGAATTATTTTTATAGAACATAATCCCAGGGTCTTTCTCCTGAATGCTAACAGTCAGCTCAAAGCCCATTATTTTATATATGAGGTTAAGATTATTTTCCCTGTATCACTTTATATGTATATCCATGAATTTATTCTACTATCTTATTGCTTGCTTACTCTCACAAGATCCTTCTGCTTTATCTCAGCCTGACCATACAAATATTTCCAGACATGTTTTACTTCCCACATGGTGTGGAGTCGCATGGACATGAAGGGAACAACCCCTGTATGCAAAGGTAAGCACTTTTCAGAGCTGCACATGCATGGCCAGCTTGAACTGTCTTAGAAAAACCATCACGGTTTAAAGAAGCTGCCAGCTCACGATGCAAACCCCAAAAGTAATTTAACCCAAGCTGCCAGTGACAACATAAGCATAGGTAAATTTATTGTGCCTCGAGGTCTACAGTGCACAGTGTGTTTGTACTTTATGAAGACAGAGCCAGGCTGCTCACAGTGCTACATGTTAGAAGGACAATAGACCCTGTGTAAAAAATTAAAATGAGAGGTGCAGACTGGATATAGAGAGAAACTTTCTCCCCTCAGGACAGAGGGGCAAGGGCTCAGGCTGCCCAGAGAGGCTGTGCTGACTCCATCTGGGGAGTTTGCAGCCCTGAGGGAACACAGCCCTGAGCAGCCCCATCTGACCTCGTCCCCAAGCCTGCTGCAGCAGGGCCAGATCAGGGACACCTCTCCAGCTCCTCTCCAGCCTGAGCTGTCCTGTGATCCTAGGATATCAGATGCATACTATTAAGCATTACTGGTTAACCCAAAATCTTCTTTCAGAAGTAAAGCTAAACATAAAGGTGTTTTTTCATTTTCCTTTTTTTTAATATACAGATATGGAAAGAGGTGACTATCATCCATCTTCCAAATGGTTTGGACTCAAGTGATCAATGTTTTACACTTTATTTAGAGTGGTGAAGTATCTAGCCACTAAGGCAAAGGGCATAGCTTGAGAATAGCACTGTGAAATGTAACTAAATCACTTCTGTTTTAAAGTTGCTCTGCATCTGGCCCATTTGGATCCTATGTGGGCAAAGCAGCTTGTTCCTGTTGGTGCCTGTCTGTATAGAAATACCTTACATTTAGCTTAACACTTGAAAATAAGGTAATTTTAAATTAACCCTTGGGGTCTTATGGGAGTTCTTTAATTTTTCTCTTCTCAGAAGTGGTCAAACTGGAAAAAAAATAATCACTGGACTTCAAATGGATATGTGTTTGCTGAAAAGAAAGGCAGATATTTTTCTTCCAAGCCTAAAAGCATATTTTCTCTGTTGCTAGTGAGACATGATTGTGACCAGAGATGGCTGTACATGTACATAGAATGCATGACAAAATTTCCTTTTCACCCCAAATAGCTTTGAAAATAGTATCAGATGGGAAATTCAGAAACAGAAAGGCAATTTGTCTGTACAGTGTCTCACTTATCTGTTTTCTCAGGCTAGTTGGGACAGTCTTAACCTACTTTACATTGATCAGAAAAGTCTGAATAATTATGTGCACTACATACAGCTTGCCTCTGTGCAGACCTTTGTGTCTTCTGCAAATTCGCTGTTTACCTTCAATAACTTGTGTCCCTGGACTCCTCATCCAGGTACAACTGCATCTGAGGAAAGAGGAGAAGGCAATGGGTATATTCCATAACCAAGCAGGAGTGTTCAAATGCAAATCAATGATTTAAGGTTCAGAAAAGTCATCAGAAAATTCATTTCCCAGGATATTTGTCCTCAGCAGTGAGTTATATTTGTCCATTTAGTCCATCACAAGCTTTCCATATATGACATACAATCTTCAACATGTTACATGAGAACGCTGTTATTTGAAGGGCTTGTCCAGATTCTGCAGCTTTCTTCCCACCCACTGTCTCCCTTTTTGTGACAGACTCTTGGGAAAATGTCTTATGAAAATACTGATGTCTTATCTTAAATGCATAGTTATTTAACACCTACTTTGAGATGTCTTTGGCTGTCAGTATATTTTGTTATGCCACCCACTTGCCTCACAGGAGCACATTTGCTGTAGGTTAAGAGCTATGTCCCTGGATGGGTAAAGACTCAGAGATGGTTTGGGGTCTTCTCTGAATTGAGTGTCGAATTTATTAAAGTCAATAGTTTAAGAACTTATTTTGGGGGGAGCTCTTCTCTCTTTTCAAGACTTGTGTTAACTAAGATGTACAAATCTCTGCAACAGACTTGGAAAAGTCATCACTTGCCCAGAAGTACCCATTAATTTTTGACAAATCCACTTATGTTGACCAGATGGAGAAATCTTGGATCTCTACAGGAGTTGACAGAACAGCAGCCTGCAATCACTTCAGCTGAGCTGGTAAGGTACCTCAGCTTTTCTGAAAATGAAAGCTGGAGTGTTTCTGTTGGGACAATATGTTTTGAAAAGTGGTCGTATACATTTTGGAATCAGTTTCCCTACCTGGAAATCAAATAATGATCAAACACATGTTGTTTGTTTGAAGTGTTTTGGAACTATATCTAGTTACGGTTGTAGAGTGCTTCACAGTCCTCAAAGTGAAGGTACTTCTGAGGTGTAAAAGTCTTACTGAATAGGCTCTCTGGGCAAAGGCTGTCAGGGGACAGGTTCCTGGCTTACCAGTGTTTGGTCAACAGAACAGTTTGGATATGTTCATGGCAAAAGAGTCACCATTATGAACACTTTGGCCTTGCTTGGTTATGCAGTGAAAAATTATAACAAACAGAGAAAATAAGGCTTGTGTGGGGCCAGGACCACGTTTCATTGCCATGGGGCTCTGTAGTCTCATGGGAAAGGCTCTGTGGAGATCTTACAGTAAAGTCTTTTTCTCTGAGGATGCAGAAGACACTGAGGCAGGAGAAGATCCCTTTACCCAGGACTGGCACATCAGCAAAAAAGCCACCAAATGGAGGTGGACTGGGCAGCACCTCATCCTGCTGGTGTGGATCTGAGACCCTTCCTCACCAACACTGCATCACAGGCTGTGAAGGAAAGGGAGAGGGAGCAGCAGCCACACCTGGGATGAACCCAGCACTCAGCCCAGAGACTTGGGTACTGAATTAAAGGACTACGTTGAAGGCAGTTGTGGGATGGGTGTTTTATTTACTTGCTGTGTAAGTCCTCGCTGTGCTTTTAAAGCCTGATGCCATGCTCATTTTTACCTCCAGGCTTCAGAGGACATTTTATATACTTGTTCAGAGCTTGTAAATGGAGAAGCATTTTCTTTCAAATCTGGACACACAGGCAAGTGCCCAATTTTAACCAGGTTCCTCTGAGAACCATACTTATATTAAAGTGAAATATTTGAGAATTTGAACCTTTTTTTTTGTTTCTTTGTTTGTTTGGTTGGGGTTTTTTTGTTGGTTTTTTTTTGATGGCAGGAAGTGTATAGCTGTAGAGTACTACTAAATCCATCCAGGAAGAGTATAGCTGTAGAGTAATACTAAATCCATCCGTGTCCTAAATCCTAAAAATATTTGTTGTGGTAAGTACAAGCAAAGTGTTCTGATGAGATATTAATTCAGACCCCAGTCTAGAAGGCTGTCTGGGCCCATTTTCAGTAGTTTCTTATGTACAAACTTAGACAATCTGGTTTGTAGTGTATATCAAAATGTAGTGGTTTCTTTTCAATTTGACTATATCCTCATGCTTGCAAAATCATTACATCTTAAGTTTCATATAACAGCTATATACAAGTCTTTTGGTTCACAAAAAACAAGACTTAGGAAATATTATAGCATATTCTGGTTTGGGTTTTTTTTTAATTATTATGCATTTGAAAATGGAAAAAGTTTTCCAGGCAGTGATTAGTTTTAGGTAGTTACTGATTCTTAAAGAAATTTGGTTTTCAAGTTTATTGTTGAGAAAGTTGTCAAGGAAACAGATTTTATGCTGGAGCAACAATAAAAAAAAGTAAATTTTGAATTTACTTTCTGTGGACTTTGCACCAGAAAAGTAGTTACCACTCAGAGAAAGAAAGTGTATCATGTGATAATTATAACTTTCAGCCTCAATTAAGGTAAAGCATGATGACAAAATCATGCTTTGGAATGATGAATATATTCTGTAAAATAAGAATCCTTTCACCGTCATCCGATTATGAATAGGAAAAAACCCCAGGGCTATCAGATGACATGTCCGAGGAAATCAGAGCTGCTTGGAAATGGAGTTTGTGTGAAGTTTGGCTTGTTGTGCCAAACATGCAGTAGCCTGCATGCACAGTTGATGTGCCTGTGAAGCAGTCTAACCAGTCTGGAATACATTTACTTGGATGTGCGTGTGCACCTCCGCAGAGTGCACATAATGAATTCAATGCAGCCTCTATCACCTGCAATGCATGGCTTTGCACGTGTGGCTCTATTGCCACCTCGCATCTGCTAACCTCAAGAAAAGAAAGGAAGAAACTTTGTACACCAGTGTTTTTCTGTAATGAGAGCATACAGAGCAGGTATTATTTCTTTCTTTAGGACTGCGTTGTATAGTTAACACTTCAGTGGAACTTTCTATCATAACCTGGTGATGCTCACTAACCTACTTTTTTTTGCAGGTGGACTCACATCAGTCTTTTAGGATTTCCTTCTGTATAACTGAACCAAGCAAGACTCCTACATTAAACAGTTGAGTTAGAGAAATCTGCATACCTGTCATCATTTAATTTTTTCATCATTTATTCTCCTAATGAGCATGAGATATGCTGAAGCTGCTTTTCAGTTTTTGTTTAGTTTAGCTTGTGCTTTACACAACTGGGAGCACTGTAGCTACTTTTTCTAGTTAAATGTTGATACTGAACAATCAAACATACTTTGCAGTAGAGAAACAAATGATTTCCATATGCATACAAAATCCCTAAACAAATCCATCAAATATGTTGTCTCAACTATTTTTCTTCCAGCACTGAGAGAATACTGGCTCACAGTTAGTTTACAGCATCTGGTTAGCTGAGAATACATCAATATCTCTGAAGTTTAAAGAATTTTCTTTGAAAAGCAAGTATTTCCCACAAAGTATGAAAACATCCATCTAGAGCATTTGACTGTGGTACTGATTGCCCAGACCTTTAGTATACGTGGCAGGCAGTTTAGGTAGGTTTACTTGTAGAAGGTAGCAAACACATACTTTCAGTGCTGGCAAAAATGGATATTTTTGTAGTTTGTTCTTTGGAAATTATAATTGCCATATTAAGTATTTGTATTTCATGTCATGTATGTATTGTTTATGATCACAGGGCTAGAGAAAATAGCATGTCATTTGCCAAGTAGACTATTCTTTATACAAGTGTTCCCATTCTAGTTCTAAAAAGGAGCTCTTGGCTGAAGCCAAAAGTGAAATTCCCATAGACTTCAGCAGCAGTTGGCCTCTATTTCACCATAGGAATTTAAGACTAGATTCCAAAGGGGATCTAACTCTTGGTCCAAAATTTAGACCCTTAAAATCTCTGCTCAGATGGTGTCTAAACTCTCTAGGCACATACATTTCTGTTGTTAAAATTCTCCAACAGTAAATTTCTCCAGCTGGCTATTACCTGTGCCTTGAGAGCACTAAGCCATTTGTGCCTATTTTAGACCTGTTCCTCAGAAAGAATTGCACTTAAGTGTTCTCCAAACTCTCTTAGCCACAGCACTCAGTCTGGTACTACAGGGAACAGCTGAAATTGGATAGACTAGGTATGTATGTCAGGGTAAATGTCCTTTCCTCATCTGCAGCTCCACTTCGTTGTTGTTATTTCTCTCATTTCCTAGAGATGTCGTAGCTCTAGCTTAGGGGACACCTGAGCATGACTTTGTGGAAACTGTCTGCAGAGAGGACAGAGCAGCAGAGGAAGAACACATCTAAGCATGGTGCTGAAAGGATACCTGGCTTCTGGTTATCCCCTTTGCTCTGCTGCCTGTGTTTTGTTCATTGAAGCTTAACCTAAGACTGTGCACACTGTCCTTGGAGCAGGGACAGAAAGATTTGTCTGATCCTCTCTGATAAGTGCTCAGAATTACACTACCACCAGCTCCATCTCTCTTGACAAATTTATATTTAATTATGCCCTGTAAAGTAAACCAGCTTCCTGTCTCTGAGTACCCAGAAGCTTGGCAGTTAATAGTTCAGGCATTTTTGCAGACAAAGTGTGGGTATGAAATGCCTAAGGGGTGGGAGAGGAATTAACTTCTGGCTCCCAGCCTAACTGTACCTGTGGTGCTAGTAGGGGAAAGCAGCTTTCATGATGCTGGGGGGTGCCTGGAGGACCCCCCTTGCCAGACAGAAGCACTGTGCTGCTGCAGGGCCCAGAGGGCTTCTCCCCATCACTGCAGTGCTGGGTCCTGAGCTGCGGAAGCACAAGCAGCATGCACCACCTGAGGAGCAGCAGCCGCACGGTGAAAATCCTGGGGAATTATTGAGGGAAAGTGTTTGTGGAGAAACAGCACCATGTGCTGGGAGGTGTGGGGGAAAATCCTCCTGGAAGCAATGGTGGGGATGCCAGCTAATGCTTACCAGGCTTCTAATTCTTTTTATTTCCGACCTTGTTGAGATCCCAAGGCACCCAAAAGACAAAGTTTGGAAACTATCCTGTAAGCTGGTACAGAGTAAGCAAACAATGAATCCATGGTCTAATTACACCAGGAATTTTCCAGACTTTTCAGCTGTTATGTAAAACATTTTGCCTACCTAATAATAATTATAAACTTCTTAACTAGACTGATTTACTCAGGAACAATAAAGTTGAGTCTAAATTTATATGTTATTCAAAGGAAAGCAGCTCAGGAACTTGCTGTTCAAAGAGAAATTTGTAGTGCTGTTTAATATGGAGCTAAAATTAAAAAGAAAGAAAAGAAGTCTGTGTTTTACATTAAACCAGACCTTTTTTTTTGATAAGAATGCTGGCCTGGAGCAATTTAAGCCATGAAAAATGAGCTCTCTGAGCACTCCTGTCAGAGTCCAGTGATGGAAGGATCCCTGTAAATTCTTAATCTGCCTTTCTTCGTGGAAGGACAATATAGTTCTATAGAAAGGAAGGTCAAGGAACTGAACCCCCACAGTAGGTATCCAAAAAAGCAATCAAGCTAAACTAGCAGGGAGTGGATTCCAGCTGAACTCTGTAGTGAGGAGCTTTTCTCTTCCACCACAGGTACCTTATAGAAGGGAAGATTCCTGGGACTAGTGGTTTAATTTCTCTGGCTACCATGCTAATCACATACGTCCCGTAATTACTGTCTTTCTTTCTTTTTCCCAGACTGTCATTCTTCTGTCTCTTAGCTCTGTCCAACAGGCAGACAATGTAGACACAAAGGCTGTGCAAGCTGGCGAGGCACCTGATGGAACTCCGAAGCTCTGTGACACACTACCCCGTGCCCTGCTCTCTCTTTCAAATATTTAATTTGCATTCTTTCCCAGCAATAGCCAAATGCTCAGGGGCTGCTTTCCATTTTCACCTCATTAGATTATATGTCAGAACATAAAAATGACTGAGAGCTGTGAACCAAATCAAGCTCCTGCAATGTGTGCTGCAAACATGCCAATCACATTGATGACACAAGGAGAGGATTTGGCAAAAGTCACGCATGGCATTAATGTTAATTGTGTATTTGCAGGTTAGACCAGTGTCAGCTTTACAGCAAACTCATTATCTTATTTATGGAACAATGATGGATTTCTCAGAAGGCAGAGTAAATAATCCTACAGCAGACTGTGAAGAGAAGGGGTCTCTGACCAGAGGAAACATCAGAGCATTGGTCTAAGGAAATGGCCAGGAGATAATGGGTTATTTCCATTCCAGTCAAATGCATGGGCCATGCACCTTCTCAGGCTATGTAAGACAGAGGAAAAAGATACAAATCAGACTAAATCCTAAAAGCTGGTAAAGTTCTTGAAGAGGCTTTCAAGTAGGTTCAGAGAGCCACTGCCTCATGGAAGCACTTTGCTGACAGTGTAGGAGCATGGGAGGTGTTTGTTATGGCCGTGAGTGGGAATGCTATCCTCGCTGCATGCCCTCTCCCTGAGCTGGACCACTGGCACAGAGGGCACCCTGCAGACCCCATCTCTCTGGACACTTTGCTCTGCACCAGTAGAAAAGGGGCTGGGGGCCCATGGCTGCTTCCAGGCAGACCACAGCTTGAAAATAAAGACAACAGGGAGGGCTCTGCATCTGGGAAGAGCCATACAAATAAATCTGCAGGGAAATCTAGACAAATATATCTGAGAGATGGTTTTACATAGTGTGGTGTCCTATAGAGGGGCCCTATGGTGAGCACTCCTATATCTCAAGTTTTAAACTGAAAGACGAAATCAAAAGTACTTCTCCAAATACTGTGTTGCACAAAAGTTAATATTTAAGTGTTGTTTACACAACAATTCAACTGAACAGGGGAAAGAAAAAGGTTAAAAAAAACCTCTGCCACATTTTTTAACCTGATTATACCAGTGTGTGCATCTCTTTATAGTTTTACCTTTTCACTGAGATGATAATACACAAAAGGAATCACTGTATATGTATCCCTCACCAGTTTAAATATCAGCTCTTGTGTGATATAGTATTGGGAGAAGGGCATTTGATTTCATGAAATAAAAATGGAAAAAAAGGGAAAAAAATACTGTGGTAAGAAGATAAACATAATTATAGCTTCTTGGGAGAAAGGGGGAAGCCTGAAATGTAAGTGAAGAAACACAGGGAGAAACCCACCCTGCACCTCACCAGCCCCACACTCCAGGATTTCCTAACGACTGTAGTTATGGCAGGAAAGCTTTTCTCTTCATCTTTGAAAAATGTGCCTGCAGCCTTCCTGGGAACCTTGATTAGGCAGCTGATTTGAAACTAATCTGCTGTGTGTGTTAACTGTGAAAATATACCTTCAAGCGTTTGGCAGTTTTCTGCCTGGCTTGTGAGAGATGTGGCCCTCAATTTGCACAATTTGGATTGCAATTTTCCTGTAGCTCTAGGATATGTATATTTAAGGCTCTGTTAAGAAGCAACTTCAATACACTGGGGCAGAGAATCTGCTGCTGGTGAAGGTGTCAATACGATGGGCAGGAAGCAGGGGGGCTGAGAGAAGGCAGCCCCCATGTCTTGTGCAGGTTAATGCAAAAACCTTGTGGTCCAGGGGAATATTCAGCAGAGCATTTCTGTTCAGTTGCCAGGGCAGGGTTCTAAGATGCTTGATCATTTGCAACTGTGATCGTTCGAGTTTCGCACGTCCCACATTTCTGAATATGAGGCTGCCTTGAGCACTTACACACCAAATTCACTGGAGCTTACCAAGGCAGCTGAACTACGGTGTCTGTGTGTGGGCTCTGAGCCTGACACACATACAGGTTAACTCTTTCTTTGTGAGTGATCCCAGCTGAGGGTTATGGTCCACAAGCCTCACCAGTGAACAGGTCTTCTTTCCTACATTATGTATGACAGCTCCATGCAAGGACACTTGCCCCTTGGCTCCTTCAAGTGGGAATTTGGACAATGTTGAAGTGGGCATAAGCTAAGAGCTTGCATAAAGAGAGTGTTGACAGCATAGCTTATAATTAGACTTTTAAATTTTTGCTGCTTTCCTATTTTCATATCAGAATTTTCCATGGATATTAGTAAAAGTCTCCATAGCTTGCAAGCTTAAAGAGCTTTCTTTTAAGGAAAAGAGCCTGCTTGCCTGGTGAGATTTCTCTAAGCTAAGCTGTACCAGCTCTACTATAAATCTAAATTCTTGCATTTTCTTTTATATTCTTTGGCGAGGGCTCACTCGTATTCCTTGATTCTTAAAGCCAGCTTGATGGAAAGAGCAGAATATGTAAATGGCTCCTTGACTGAAAATCTAGGCCAGAAATTTCAAAGAAACCATTGTCAAAATCCTTTAAACTACAAAATCATAACTCAGCTACTTACATGTAACAAAACTATCTTTTAGTATTTTACTTTATCATTAAACACTATCGTCTTTAAAGTGACTACTGAGACTGACCAGCTTTATTAATGACCTCATAGCTGATAAAGTTTGCAGCTAAGTGTCTTACTGCCTGTGAGGTAAGGCTGGAGAAACAGATAAGTGCATCTGGCTGGCTATAAAAATTACACTTTTGTGAGCTTCCCTCTTAATTCTTTCCTTTAAAGACCAGTTCTTTCTTTCTTTCTTTCTTTCTTTCTTTCTTTCTTTCTTTCTTTCTTTCTTTCTTTCTTTCTTTCTTT
>JANIJG010024737.1:82964-107083 GCA_024611175.1 Megaceryle torquata
TCAATTACCCATTTTAATTAAAAGTCCTCAGAAGCTGGTCTGAATAGAGATAACAAATTTAAAATAAAATAAAATTAAAAATTTTAAAAAGAAGAAATTAAATCAGTAAAGGCTTCCTCTAGGATAAGAGAGAGCCTAACTTTCATATTTATCAGTCAACTGCAGTTTAATATAACTACTGAAATACTTGGAGGACATCTACACTACAGGTAAAAGCAGGTTGATCCTTCCTTGAGAATGGACCAGTAATCATACTTAGTTCTATGGAAATAAATAGGCTTGGGCTGATGAAGGAAAGGTAATCACCTATGCCTAAGCACATTATTCTTTTAGTTGCCTGACCATAGAAACATGTATTACTCAGTCTTGATAGCTGAAGATCTATAAGCCCTAAGTACTAAGAAATCCCTTGCTTTGATTTTCCTGCCTTCCTCCTTTTGCTCATTTTTCTTGTTTGCTTGTGGAGCAGGTTGCTTTGCTTATCATGCCTTCAGTTTTTTGAAGGCTAAGGTAAGTGAAGCCACCCTAACCCACTTTGGCCAATCTCCAGGAAACAAGACACTTACTTATTCTCATTTCTCTGATTTATCCCCACTAAAAAACTCTTCAGTTAGTACATCATTTAAAGTCAGAAGACATGAAGTAGGGTTTATATTCTAATGGCCACCAAAAGGGAACCTTGCTAGTGTCAGAGGTCACATACTTATGACAAGAACACTTTGTTCCATAACAATAAAAAATTCATCCACGCACCAATAAAAAAGCCTTCTGGGCCTTCATATAGCAGCAGGTATTATATGTGTTCCTCTATATGAGAACTATAAGTATTTTCCTGTGTTTTGTTCCACATGGACTTTATGATTCTGTAACCTTTTTGTGTATTCAATGAAAAAAAGATTAGATGGGGCCAGTTGAGAAATAGCAATTCTAGTTGCCTTCTCAGTACTTTAATTCTTTTCCAAAAAAGTGATTTAGAGACAGTCAACAGATTTGAGTGTCATCCAGTTTTGGGATACAGGTCATAAACATTGACACATCATAATGGTATAGAGAACTATTATAATGGCGCCCGGTAGCGTGGCTGTAGCTGGAGAGCTGTCAGCAATATAGAGCTGTGTGAAGAAATTTTGAACATGAAGTACAATGGGTGAATTTTGGCTTTATGCCTGTGTCATCAAACAGCAAAAAAGCACTTTTAAAGAGTTCAGTTTCTTTGGATGTATTTTTTTTCTCTCCTTTGTTTGTTGCCAAAAGGGGAGCTATTATTTTTGTGAAAAATACTTTCGCTCTTTTTCTTTTGAGAAGGGGAGCCAGTGTCATACTATATAGCACTTGGAGCTGAGGACAGAAGGGTAGAAAAGGGTCAAGGAGTAAAGTGTGCTGTCTGCTTGGAAAGGAAAAACTTTAGCAATATAACCAACAACAATGAGCACTGGTAACTAAGCAAAAAGGATGCCCTGTGTTAAGAAGACCAGAAACAAAACCTGCTACTATAACTTGCCATGCAAAAGAATAAATTGTCCAATGTCTTACAGGAAACACATTTTGGTTGCTTAGAGAGAATAAAGGAGAGTGCAAGATTTGATTTTGATTTGCAAAATCTTCATTTAGGAGTAATTGCCTGGAGATATATTCCATGTATTCAAATGTTTCTGTAGAGTAGTTTTGGCCAAATCTACAAAGATAACAGTTGGTTTTCTTTATGGTCCAAATTAGCCAGAGAAACAGAGGGTGTTTCCACACGTGGTGGTTTTGCTGTTTGAGAAGGACAAATTATGTTCCAGGGTCACCACTCTCAGCAGCCCTTTCAGTTATTGCATGCAGAGGTTATTTGCAGAAGGGGTGCAAATGATGTAGTTGTGTTGATGCCTGAAAGGGGGGTACTTCACCTTTCTTAATCAAGGCAAATAAATTGCTATAACTTTGGGAGGTGCCTCCCTTCTCATTAAAAGCAGTAAGTTAGTCGGATCACTGAGTTTTTCCCCTTTCCATTTGCATCTTGAAATCCGATCATCTTCTTCTCATAGAGGTACATGGAAAAAATCCTATTGACTGTAACACTAGAGGTTTTCTTTCCTGGGGAGAAAGAGTGCCTTCTTGCTTAATTCTTAACTAGTTCTTGTACCCAAAACTATAAATCTTTCAGTCCCAGTTTCCTGACACACTCAAGTGGAAACTGAAAAATATCCTTATTTTAACTTTTATTGCATATCAGATTTTGCAAAGGTTTCTCTGCCAACACAAATGACTACAGGTTGGGAAACAAGACTGTGAAAGGGCTGAAAGCTGGTGATATTCACTTAATAAGCAGTACAGTCTTCCTCTGAAATGCATTTCTAATGACAACATTCAAATGACATACTTGTAAGGCTGTTCGAAAAAAGAAAGAAAAAGAGTTTAAGTGAGAATTTTCACAGCTCCAATTAACAGTTTCAGGCCAGATCTACGTTTCTGTGACCATTTCAGATTCTTTGGGCTAAAAGTTGAATCATGGGGTATTTATTCAGATTTAGGGAGGGATTTGGTCTATCTTTTGTTTATTTCCACATGCTTATAATAATCTACTTGTTTTTCTGTGTCCCACAATGATCACTTTGTAGCATCAGGTAGCAGTAATTATGAGGAAAGACAAGTCTATTGGGCATCTTCTGTGCTCAACAACAGTTCCTGTCTCACTCTGTTTTTGTGATGAGATCACTATCAAGATGATTCAGCTGTAAATTATTACCTGGCCATGCAGGCTGGAGAGTCAAGGGTGTTTTGTCCATTGTGTTAAACAAATAAATTGTTTGGATTGCTGAAATAAGCCTGAAGATATTTTGTACAAAGTGGAACAGCCTCCAAAGAAACAGAATTAAAACTTCTCATCTGATAGGACACTACAGGCAGGTGCTCAGGCCATTCACTGGAGTGGTTGGTGGTTAAAGTTCATATTCCTGTAGAGACTCGATCCTCCAGTGGAGGATTTTATTATTTCTGAGTTGCCTAGGAAGGAAAGGAAAACAGCCCAGCAAAGTTAAATTTAAGCACAGTTGTTGGGTTGGGGTTTTTTTTCTGGGGGGGAGGGATTTTTTTGTTTGTTTGCTTTGGTTTTGGGTTGTTTTGTTGTTGTTGTTGCTTGGGGTTTTTTTGTTTGGGTTTTTTGTTTTGTTTTAGGGTTTTTTTGTTGTTGTTGTTTTGTTTTGTTCTGTTCTGTTTTGTTTTGTTTTGTTTTGTTTTTTTATTTATTTCTCTGTGGAGCCAAAGGCAAAAGTCAAGTTATATCCAAGGATCTACATGTGACCAGACAAGGGGATGTATATTCCATTTCTGGCATGGCATGCATTTTTCTGTGAGTGCAGGGGAAAGCTGCTGAGACTTCAGTTCAGTAGGACCATAAAACATGAATTTGAGAGTCTATTGTGTATTTAAAATCAAACAACTGGCTCGGTACGTTACTGAATTGAGGCTGTAGCCTCTGTGAGAGGAGTGTGTTTGTATCTATAAAATAAAAATAGTGCTTATTGGTTGCATTTTACAGGGGCACTGCAGATTAAACTCAGACCCTAAAGAGACATGAGATATGGGAGAGGCACTACAGACAGGACAGAATACTATTAAAAGCATGTTTTTGTGATGACTCTTGACAGTATCTTCATAACCTGTTTTTACAATGCATTGCACTTTTTTTTTTTTGTCTAAGTCCCATTATAAGGAATAAGATGCTTGCATCATTACAGCTCTTTGCATTATTTGGCAAGGACTTGGAAGGACTATGTGAATCAAGAATAAATGTTTTTACACCCTGGAGTGAGAAAATACTCAGGGCATTGAATGGAAAGATATTGAATGGTTTCCTTTGGCACTGTGAATTTCCAAATGTATTGTTCTGCCAATTACTGCATATTGGACCTGTAAAAAAAGAAATAAAAGATTTAAAAGGTGTTAACTTTAATGACATTGTGCTCCTCTTGCAGTTGAATTCTGAATAGGAGCAGAAAACAACAATGTAAATGCCTGATTTAGTTTAATATTATTTCTGCAAAACTGATGAGCTAAATGGAAATTATATCTTGAGACAACAGGAGCCAAGAAGACAGTTTTCTCCACTCTTCTTGTTGAAAGATGTCTGCAATAAAATTTCTGGGGATGCTCTGAGGATATTCCCTCTCTGGACTGCAAACACCCTTTGCTCCTGATTCATACTTCCATTCCAAACTTGGAGGAAATGCTCCATCTCCTCTCCAAATCACCACAAATGTGACGTTATTCCATGAATAGCTGAACAAGTGAAGCCTATTCTGCTGTGGAATTGTATCTCTTTCCCTTTGCACCACAGTAATCTTTGGTCTCTCTGAAGCACTCTGTCTTTCTCACTGCAGTACCTCATTCTCCCACTCATCTATAATCCGTGAATTATTATCTTTACCTCTTCTCTCCAGCCTGACCATACTTCCAAGTCTCCCTTCTCTGCACCCTTTAACCTGGCTTCCTTCTCACCTTCCAAACTGTCTGCCTGGACAAAGTTATACAGAAACTGCTCCCAGTTGGACTCAAATATGAATATTTTTCCCTGGTGCAGCTGCTAACTTATATGAAACTGAAAAACTTTATTGGTTGAGGATTTCTGTCCCCTCACTGTGTTTATTTGAAATGAGCTGTTGGACTGCAGTGTTATTTAGGTGGCATGGAACTGAATGGACAGTCTGTCTGCAGAAACCCTTTGGTAACCTTTGACTCCAGAGTGGATTTGGTTTGAATTACTTTTTCCAAGCATACATTTGTGCATTCAGATGTTTTATACCTTGGCCACAGAGAGGCAGGGAGAACAGACACAGATCAAATGCTGTGTCAAATTCTTTCAAAGAAGTTAGAGAATAGACCCTTGGGTAATTTCACTGATTGAGTGCATCTCAAACATTGGTTTGCCCACCAGTCCTCCAAAGACTGACAGAAAAAACAAATCTCTATGTGTCCAGTTTACTCAGGCAATGGTTATAACTACTTCTTAATCGCAGACCTGCTGTCAGAAGGAAATAATGTGAGCAGTAGCACTTCATTAAGGTCCTGTTTGAAAGTATCTATGTAGAATTCTTGTAATCTTGGAAGATGAAGATTAGTATCCTGAAGATTGCTAGTACTCGCATGTAAAGCAGAGAGGACTTGGATGATGCAGTCATGGCCTAGTCCCCCAAATAGTTGTCCCTGCAGCTGGAGAAAGCCTGCTTGCTGACTGCAAAGGCTTAACAGTGGTTTTGCCCCCTTACATCATGGAATCATGTCTTATCTCTGTCAAATCCAGACCATGTGTCCTCCTCTGGGACATCATGTCCCTTTTAAGAGTTATCTTGGGATTGTTTGTGTTCTGACACCATAAAGATATTGGCATCATCTGTTTATTTTTTATATTTGGTGGTACTGAAGGAAAGTTAGGCCTCTTATAGTAGCATGTTATCTGTCAGCCATTAAATATATACAAAGAAAACACAAAATCCCTAAGTGGACAAATTTAGTTGCAATCAGTCCTGATCAAAAGCTGTATGGGAAATGATTCTGTCATGTAAAAAGCTTATGTTCTGTAAAATTCTAATTAAAAAAAAAAAAAAAAAGGCAAATTGTATTCTACCATTTTTGAAGCCCTACAGGAGGCTATGGAGTCAGTCAAATTTCCCTTCTTCACTGTCTGAACAGGTTGAGATAGTTGTGGGGTTTTGGTGGTTTGTTTTGTTGGGGTTTTTTTGTCCTTTCTCTATTTCTTATGTAGGTGTGTTTAACACCTACATAGGTGGATTAAAAAGACTGTAGTGGAATAATCATAATGAAGTCTGGTGCCTATCAAAATTTTAGGCTGAGCCAAAGTGAACATATTTGAGGTCCACTACCCACAAAATTTTAAAAATCCAGTGATCCAATGACTGCTTACATGTGGTGGGATGTGCAATACAGCTGAAATCAGGGCTACACTTTCCTAATCCTGTTTTTCATTACAGTAATCTTACATTAGATGTTTTCAGTGCAGCCTTTTGGGCTTCAAGTAAAAATATCCACAGATAAAATCCTAGCTTACTATCTTTATTTTTTCTAATAAGCTCTTAAAAACCCAACAAATCAAACCCAAAATTTAACACTCCCTCTACCCAGCAGAAACATTTTGGATAAAGATGAAATGAACAAAAAATTGGTCCAGAAGAATGAATCTAGTTAATTAAAATAGATCATCAAATATTTACATTTATGGCCACAGGATGCTGTAGAGGTCCACAGTGTAAATGAGTCCAAAAATAATTACATATGAGATAGGTCTCTCCATGGCTATTACAGCTGATGTCGATGGCTTCAATCTCTGCCTCAGCAAGTCCCTAAGTTATGGTGTACTGTAAGGAAAGGCAGAGGAAAGGCTACTTTTGAAAAGCCATTTTATTATCTACTTGCATCCATTACTGGCCAATGTTGTACACATGGTGCTGCTTTAAAGTGATTTCTGTTCTGATGTAATACAACTGTTCTTATTCTTAAGATAAATGTTAACATAACTGATAACAAGATAGGTACTTAAGCTAGTTTTCAAATGTTTTTCTGCAATCTGTTTCTTGAAAAATCAAGAAACCTAGAGCAAGATTCAGTGTCAGTTTTTAAATATTTCCATAAACTCAAGATTTTCAAATACTGGTTTGTGCAACTATAGCTAAGGGCCCTCAGAGAGAGTGTGCATCCTGTTTAGGGCTCTAAATGTGTCCCAGTCTACTTCACAGTCTTTGATCACTTCAGATTAGTCCTTCTTTTTGTATTTTTTAAGACAACGTCAGTGGCTTTTACCATACCATAACTGAAATTCTGCTGCACTGTTCTTAATAACCACTCAATATAGATTCAGACTAAAGGCCAATACTATGATCACCCATACTTTCCTACAAAACCATGTTGTAAATGTTACCTACGGGACTGTTTGTAGTGCAGTTTGGCTTCTGAAGTTCCCAAACAAAAATCTCTCTCCTAGTTGCTAGGGAAGCAGACCAGAATGATGCCTGAAGTTTTTTTTTTGAGACTCAGTTCTGCTTTTAGAGAGGTGGCTGTGGGGTGGGTTTTTTGCCCATCTGACTTTCCTGTACAATATATTGCAACTGACACCAATGGAACTGACACCAATTAGGGAACTATATGCTTTTCCTTTTCCAGTGTTTCTTAATCCTGTCTGGAAAAAAAAAAAAAAGTTATTTAAGGCAAGTTTAAAAAGCAGAAAAGAAATCTTTCCACCCAGATGAATGCTCAAGATGAATGGCAGCTGTTTTTGTGATTGACAGCCTGAGAGAAGAGATCCTATACCTTGAGCTGTTTCTGGCTGCTATATGATAATCTTTTGGAGCAGAAAACACCTGAACACATAGATTCACAGTACTATAGCCTAACGTTTTAATGGACAATTGGATTGTTGATGCAGTTTCCCTTTTGTTTTGGAAGGTTTCTATTTCAGTGCTTATATCATGTAAGAAACTGAGAACATACAAACATCCCTTAAAAAATCTCTTTGTAAGTGATTTACTCAGAAGTGAATGTATAATGCTATTTTTCTGTCCTCTAGATACATTTAAAACCCATAAGCCCTTTACCTAAAGTAATTTCTGCTGCTTGGACTTAATGTAAGGGAAGTCAATGCAAAGCAACTGCCATTAGGAGAAAACTTTCAATTTAGTTTTGTTATTTGTTTTTTGATTCAGACATATATCTTCTAATTTATTTCTCTCAGCTTCTTTTCCTTTAGGTTCAAATTTGTAAAGTAGGCAAGTATTTTGTGGCCAAAGAGATCAGTAGCAACAAATTATAATAATACTATCCCTCTAAGGAAGGATACACCTGTTTTAAGTGCCCACAGTTTTATTTATGTGTATCACTGCTAAATCACCAAAGGTATGTGCCCATATATATCAAAGAATATCAGTAGGTGATGCAATTCACGTTTCATGCTACTGATACCAAGGAAATATCACCCTATGACCAAATGCCATAATACAAATAAATCTTTTATATAAGGTATTAGAAGAGTGCAAGCAGCTGTAGGTAAAAGTGGTAGTTGTTTTTCCACCGGGTCCTTCCCTGCTGATCTGATTTCATGTTAAACTCAGGACCAGCACATTGTGCTAATATTTTAAAAGTTAATGGATAAAAAAGTAATTTCTAATAAGAGCTGAGCACTGTGTTTAAGTATATACAGCAGTATAGATTCACACCAATTCCACCAATAAGATGAGAATCTGTCAGTGAATGGGGCTTGTGCTTTTAAAAAGGAAATGTCTCAGACAGAAGTCTTTCAAAGGAAGGACTGGATTTTCATTTTGAATAATGTTCCATACATCAGGAAAGAAATATTTCTTACACAGTGCTTTCCCAAGGAGAAGGGCATTTGCAATGTGGTGTGAAGGAGGCAGTTGATCAAACTTTCCATTGTGCATTAACAGCGTGTCATCAGGAATGTTCATTTCTTGGTGGTAGGACAGATTCTTTGTCTAAGGAGACATTTTCAAAGGGTCATCAATCTGACCTTTTGCATCATAATAATATTTTGACACAGTAGTGGTCTAAGTCATGGTACCCACTTAGAGAAAAACATTAAGTGTCTCTCTGCCCACTAGAACCAAGCCAACTGGCCAAGCCAACTCTGCCCATTAGAGAGGGAGAGAGGTATAAGTGTGGCATTCACACTTATAAAAAAAATGTCATTCTCTGTAGTGTATTAATCAGTGAAAAATGCAGAGAATACAGATGAGTTGAAGTTGAAAGACAGTGCTTTTCTCTACTTTGGGTTGCATCTCTGAATTCTCTAAGTCAGCCCTGGTAAACATGTGAGAGGAGATGGTGGTGCCTACTGTCTTCTCTTGCCTTGCAGGTCTATTGGTGAAGCATGCAATAGCCCATATAAAGAAAACAGAAATAAAGACTATCACATAACAATTGAAGAATTTGTCTGAGTTCTAATAAATTTTATTTTCAGAGTTCATCTGTTGATGCCTGTATTCTGTGTGTGATTCCTCTTGGTGAGTTCCTTCACCATGATGTTGAGATTTACCATCTCTCCCTCATGCCTTTGCTTAAAGAGTAATTGTTCATTGGCATTGTAACTTGACAAGAAACAATTTCATCATAGATGGCATCAAAAGTGGCCTGGTCCTTGGGTTCTTTTCTGCCTTCCAGGGAGAACTGGCAACTAAAGATAGGTCCCCAAAATCATGACTGACTGCTCTGTTCACTGGGTTTTCATTTTTGGGTCAATGTACATTGACAAAAGGAAGGAATTCAAGGGAGAAAAGAAGCAGATAAAGGGAGTTACTTATTCCTGCTTTGCTTTTTGTGGAACCTGATCCAAGTTAGAAAAGGAAACAGGGCAGGGGTTTGTGAGTCCTGGATATACCCATAGGGACCTATGCACTTTTGGAATGTCCATGACTAGGTAGTTGGGTGCCATGGGAACTTCACTGACAGCAAATTTGACATCGAAAGGCTAAATACGACATGACAGAGACAATATGAGAAGTGTCTTATTGAGCAGTGATCTGCACAGAACCCATGATAATCAGAAGAGGTCAGAAAATCAGTTGCAAACCATTCATTTAATTTGATTTGTGAAGTTCTGACTTTATGAACTGCCCCCATGGAAATGAAGGCTAAGCCTTGAGTGAGTTGTTATGCCATAGAAGGCACGACCGCATACCAGGCAGTACAAATCAGTAACAACAAATAAACACTCTTCCACTTAATGATATATTTTCTATTGGGTTTTGGGTTGTGGGGTTTTTTATCATCATATTTTAAAATCCTTTATATGTTGTTTTTTTATAAGCAAGCTGATCTAGTTAAGTTATCAGATATATTGGAAGGAAAGTGCTCTGCTGTTTATTTGGGTCTTCACTGAATCTCTGTTATGGAGTACAGAATGGAGAAGTCCTTGTGACATTACTCTTTAGTTTAAAAGTAGAAAAAAATGATTCTTCATAGGCTTCCAGTAATACCTCTTAATTTCCAAATTTTATTCAATGAACTCAGGAAGATTTTTGTTTTGTCTGGGAGAAGTTATTATATTCTTTCCTATAATATCCTTTATCCCTTGCTTACCCATGCATCTCACTGCTTTTGGAACAATAATTAAAAAAAAAAAAGAAAGAAAAGTTTTAGCTTTGAAAAATTTCTGGTAAAGAGTTTTTTACTATCTCTGAAATTTGATCCTGCACGGACCTTGAGATTTTCTTTCATTTTGAATAAGGTATCAAGAATGAACATAGGAGTTTGCCAGCAACCCTGAATCAAGCTTGTTTTTAATTAAAAACATTAGTTTGGGATGGGGGGTGAAGAGGAAGTATTTAATGGAGAGAAAGAAGTATCTCTTCTTGAAAAATACTCCTAAAATGTAAGAAATTGTGTGATATTAAACATATGAGACAATACTGCAAGGAGCTGATTTTGATCTAAGGGATCATGAAATATAGAGGATTTTTAATAGAAGTAATATTGAAGCACTGCTCACATTTAATGGAAGTGAATGAGTCACATTACCCACATACTATCTTGAAATACAATTAAGAGGATATGAGCACTTCATACTTTTCTGGTGGTCTGGATATGAGTAAGGATTAACACAGCAAGACATCTTCTTGGAAGCTGAAGTAGCAAGAATGTCAGGGTCTTTCCTCTCTTCCATTAGTTGCCTTTAATAGCAGAATATGATTCTGAAGTGGATTTTATCTGAAACTTTTTGGAACTCTACTGAGATTTTTAACAGACTTGGTAAAGCTGACATGTAGTAATACTTATGAGTGTGCCACAGCCCAATCAATGCACGATCATAGAAGAGCTTTCTACTGATCACTCCTGTGTCATGTCTCAATCTAAATCTACAATACTCTCTCATGGGCTGAGAGCATCCTGTGCTAGACTGAATTTCCACTGCAGAGAATGTGTGCTGCAGCAAGCTGCTCTGATGCCTGCTTGGTACTCATGACCCAAGTTTTTCTCCTCTTTTTCTCTTTTGTTTCTGAAAAGAATTAATTTCCCTTCTTCCCCATTTCATTTGGCTAACCTTGGGAAGATAGAATTTCTCCCTCTACATTTTTGTATACCTTAGGGAGTCTTGGCTTTCTGTGTTTTTAAAATTCAAAAATTCTGTACTTCCCCTGCTTTGGATTTGGAAACTCATTTCAGACTTCCTCAGTAAAAAGAACCATGAACTACTGCAGAGGATATTTCTGCTTTGGTTATGTCAAGATATTTTAACAGCAGTAAGCCTGTCAAAATATGTTTAAGAATGAATAGTATTTTTGAAAACTAAGTGAGGTTTTTTTTTTTCTGTAGAGAATGTGGAACCTTTTACACATACACACACAAAAGTGTACCACCGGGGAGACATAAAATCTTTTAAAATTATTGACTATGTGCACCAGCTTCCTCTCTCCTCAGCCATGCCCTGGATCTCTTGTTTGTGTTATGCTTCTAGCCTTCAAGCATCTTGTCTGTAAGGGAGATTTTCTATAAAGACCTTGACTTTTTTTTTCAGTGCAGTTCCAGAAGATGTAAGGGCAAGAGAAAAAAAAAAAAGAGAACAGAGCGTGAAGTAGAATTTTCTTTTGAGTGCGTTGCCTGGAGGTGCATATTTGTTATGTCACCCACTTTTCTATCTCCTCTCCTTGCTCCAAACTGTTCTTCCCTGTGGCTCCTGATATATCCTAGAAAGAAGTCTCAGGAAGCAGAAGGAGCTGTTTTCCCCACTCAAGCACAGATTTCTGCACAAATAGCTGATCCCGGTCTTCCTATTCAGCCCCAGAAGGACTTGATCCTGCACCCACAAAGGACCATGACAAACATTCCATAGACTTCGGTGGTTCAGAAAAGGGGTTTTTTCATCTTTGCTCTGGGAGTCCTTCAGTCTTCCCAAGCTACATAAAACCAGATTCATCTTAGTCTTGGCTGGGAGGGTTGTCAGGTTAAAAGAAGATATTTCAGTGGGATACGATCTTTCTAGAATTTTAATCTAATGTTAATCACTGTGAATTTTAATCAGTGTGATATTATGAGATACATGCTTTGTATGTGTGTCTATCTAAGTATCACATGCATACGAAATACAGCAAAGATTAAGATATACAACATAAATCATGCACATAACACTTTTATACCCTCTCCCCCATGTAAACATGCATCCTTACTATACACATGCATAAATATTTTTCATATGTACATGATGCTGACTATGTGCTATTCTGTAATTACTCTCCATGTGAAATTTGCCAAAATATGGTCCTTTAAGATCATGGCTCCCTTTGCACGTGCAAAGCTCCTAGCTGTGGTGTATATAGATAAGTTCTACTTTGGCAGTGGTCTTCATTTCTACTTCAAAACCCTCCCTCCCACATATACACATTTCTAGTCTGTTTTTTTCTTTGTTTGTTTCATTTTAGTTCCTATCCTAAGCTATTTGGTAATATTGCAGTGTTGAACACAGCAGCTGTTTCATGGGCGTCTTATTTAAAGAGAGAACAGTCTCACAAATAAAGAGAAGCAAAGAAGAGAAGCAGCCTGTGTAGGCTGCTCATTCTGGTGGAGACAGGAAGGAAACTGTAAATAAAAACATTCATGATGAGCTAGATGTATAAACTATTTGGCTTTATACCAGCCACTTGTGTTGAGCAGTAGGAAGACACCTGTCTGCTGCCTTGCACGGATTTGAATGTAAGGATTGGTGGATCAAAGCCTCTAATGTTGAGTTTTTCTAAAGTGCATTTAGACCATAGCCCCATACTCGTGCTTATCAGGCATGTGCAATGATTACTTTTGCACCAGTGTGCAAAAATAGCCATGGACCGCTGCTTGGATTCTTCCCCAATTGTGCTTTTTTATTTTTAATAGCCCTTTCGGACTGTATTTCCTCTCATTTGTCCCTACCTCTGGAGTTCTTTCAATACTTATCTCTCTCTTTCTACTATATTTTCCTTTGATCCATTTATGGATATGATCCAGAGACTGTTAAGTCTGCATCAGAACTATAGTGTCTTCAACAGGTTTCTAGGATCAGGTCCTTAACAGGCATTTAAGAAAGGTGTTAAAGAAATTGCTCTGAGGCTTAAAACCCATTAGACATCCATGGAGTAGGCATAATGATTTTTTTTGTCTGCTCTAGTCTGATTAATATCCTTTTCACTCCCAATCTGCTTTATTTCATTAGAGGTTAATTCTGCAGGACATTATAACTCAGTAACAGCATTCATTCTTAATTATTTTGCATTATCTGTGATGTGTGAACAGTCATGAAACATGGGGGTTTCAGGGATTGATACCTTTTTCCTCTTTTCTGCCTCCCATTTCAAAATTTGAAGGAGAAAAGCATGAGATTTCCAGGCCTCTGTCAGAGTGTGCTTGAGGTAAGGGAGACAGCACTGCCACCAACCTCTGCATTAGCATTAGGAAGTTCTGCCTCAAAGAGCTTAAGCAGGCAGCGTGGCAATTGCCGAAAAGGCTGCTCTCATGATCCCATTAATCTACCCCTAAGGGAACCAAAGAAATTATAGCAGTTACTGAGGCCCAAATGGAAAACCCCGTAGTCAAGGGAAAAGGGAGAGGCAGCAGACATTTTTAGGACTATATACAAGCTGTGCTGTAAATGTTCCTCCACCTGCAGTTTCAACTGAGAATGCTTGGTGCTGAGTCTGCAATTGCACCGAGTGGTCCCTTTACATATTGTGTGGGATCTGATAAATTTTTGCAGGATTTTTTCCAGCTGTGCTCTCATCACATTGATTTAATGGCCCTTAAGAGAAACCATAAAAGTGCTTTCTGGTTAGTGGGCCCCAGCTGTTCCTCATAGTATTGCATAATACAGCAGGCCGAGTTAACTATAGATTAATGATTATGAAATGTCTTGCTTAACCATATAATTTTTCAAACATACAAGGCATTAGACAAAATGCAGTTCACTGAGGTAACAAGATGACTATGTTCATGAAGAAAAAAGGCTTAAGAGGTGAGGTATATTTTAATCTAACCAATATAAGATTTTCCACAGGCCAGCCATGTCTCTGGCCAGTGATTTTGTGATATAGATGAGCCATATGCGTGCATGCATGAGCATGCATGCATGCTTGTGTGCTTCTCTTCACATTTGTGTTTGCTCTTACGGACTGAAGGGTGATGGTTCACTGCTGGAAGCATTTCTCTGTTTTCATTACCAAGCAACAGTGCAAGAAGCCAACAGTATCATTTGAGGATTATCAGGCTCTCTGATGAGGCTAAGAGCATTGCAGGGCTGTATGAAACTGAGGACTCCTACGTCACAGTGTCATATGAGCTCCTGCTGTCCTATCAGCTCTGGAGCAGTTGAGCAACTAGGTAACTAGTGAAGCATTAGGGCTTCATCCTAATCCCACTGAACTCAGTGGCTAAACGTCTGTTGACTCAAGTGGATAGGTGGGGTCATGCTCTGCGTGGGGGAAGCATGCCCTGTGGGATGCTGCTGTACCAAGAGGATTATTTATAAAGTTTCGTAAGAGTTCAAGGTCCTCTCTGGTCCCTGATCACCATAAAAGGATAACATGAGTAAAGGAAATTATGAAAACAAGTGACAGCCTAGTGTTTTACTTTTTTTCCACTATATACAGGAAAGCTAAAGTACCATTCGTATCGTGGAAAAATCCATATGACAGTAAGGGACCAGGACAAGGCACCCTCTAAAGTAAAATAGATTTGATGAGACCCCGGATTGCTTCTGTCCCTCTGCTTCACCTACTATTACAGGACTTTAATGGCTGTAAAAGTCATATGTGCTTTTCTCAAACTACAGGCAAACCAGAAAGTGAAATATAATACATAAAATAGAATATAAATAAATATATTATAAAATAGACTGTGAAAACTCAATAACAATTCCATTTGCAGGTATAAAACCACAGAAACCCAAAGCTGCCTCTGGTGCCCTAAAATGCAAGAAAGCCTGAATCTGAGGTGTAGCATCCTAAAATCAGGTGCAGATTCATTTTGTGCCCCTTTTCCCTAGAAGTGATACAGCTTGCAGGAGTTTTGATGGGGTACCGTCCAAGCTTTGTATTTTTTCAGGTGATCCTGAACGTTTAAAGCAATATAAATAATGTAAGATGAGAAACGGTCAGCAATATTAAGCAACCTAAATTAAAGAGGAATATTAAAAGCTGAAAGCATAAATTTTTTGTGGTTTATTTTTTTCAAAGTTGTTAAAACTCAAATGAGAAAATTCCCCTCCAGGCACCTGCAGCTCAGCAGATGAGTAACTAAAGTTGAGACACTACACCATAAATTGCCAATCATCTGTTATGACAGTGTGGATCATTTAAAGCAACAGTAGCATGAAGGTTTTTTTCTGGAATCTGCAAAAACTGTGAGGACATGCAACATGTCATCCAGAGGAATATCTTTAAGGTTGGCTGCATAGATCAGGGCACTGAAAGGATCACTCCTGGTCTTTTTTAAAAAAACTTTTCAGTATATACCTTAAAACATCTAATGAAGAAAGAGCAGAATTAAAACCTAACTGCTACTGATCTTTCATCAATAGCTGGGAGTTTAATTTTAAGCAGAAAGTGATTTAATATTTTTTGAATATGCAACATAGAACATTAAATATTTGCTTATCTTTATAAAGAGCTTTTATAGCAAAAAACTAAGGTAGATATAGAAGAATTAAGTATTGTCATCTCCATTTGTTCTCATCAATATTTGTACTTTTGTCAGGTAAATTTTCTGTTGCTTAACCAAGAGACATGGTGCGTATTTCAAGAGCTATAGTTTGTCAGCAGCTGGTTTTACATGCTGGGTTGCTTGAGCCTGAATTAATTTCAGATATGTGCAGAGTAATCTTGGGATTTTAGGACTGAGTTGGCTGCAAAAGGAAGTACGTGGCTTACACACCTTCCCTTATGTTTACCTACAAAGCAGCAGCCTCTTTTATGTGTATGTGGGAAAAACCAATTGTTCCTTCCTCTGGAACAGGAAACCACAGTCTGTTCATTCTGGTAGGTCCGTACAACTGAGCATATTCCACCAGCAGCTTCTGCTGATGGCAACGAGGAAACGAGTTTACTCTGGATTTCTTCCTAATGCAATTAAGAAACAATTTAAATTACAGGAGGTACAACAATTAGCACAGAACCACTTGAAACATGGCAAATTCAGAAAGTGAATTTCAGTCTCACCTGGGTGCTTCAGGGATGAATATGGCCCAGTGACACACTGGGATTGGACTTCCTAACTGGAGGCAAATAAGGGCCTTTGGAAAATCTATTTGTGGGCAATCTTTATGCAGGTATTATGTGAACATAAACTGAAGTGGTGTAGATGTTGGAGGCATGTAATAGCAAGGGAAGTTTGAAATAGAGAAATGAAAGTGGAAGGACTCTCTTGAATTGTTTTTTCTCGCTCAAACATACAGGACCGTGTTCGGAAGCATTTCTGTTTCTGTAATCTTAAGCAACCTTTTTCATGTCTGCTTAACTGCCTAGTGTCAGCCAATCTTATGAAGAGTTTCTCTTGAGGGACAGTACAAGGAAAGCATTGACTGAAGCAGCACTTGAGATGAAGTGCAGAATTTTTATATTCCTCACATACAGTAAACAGTGGTGGTGTATGAGAACTTGAGACCAGTTTTCAGACTTTAGCTACCTGTGATTATCAACTTCTTTTCTGTCATCTCTTCCAGTCTAACTTCTCTACTACTAATCTGTTTGAAGTAGCCATTAAAATATCCTTATGGTGATGTGAATTAAAGTAAAAGCAGCAGGTTGCCTTGAAAATTGAATGCACTTCTTTGTTAAAAACTTAAAATGAATAGCTAGTGCTCTGACCAAGTGGGTGAATGGTGCTTAGCTATTGTGTGCAGATTATAAGACAAATTCCTTTATGAAAAGAATTGCAAATGATTCTTCTGAGCTGAGGAACGTGAAATAACAGTGAATAATCAGAAGAAAGTTTGTCTTGTCTGATGTTTATTACATGACTATTCTTTGGGTGGATTATTCCATCTGGTTAAGAGATCATGTGCAATGTGATGTGTATAGTCAAGCTTCTGAGTTTCTAGAATAAATATGTATGAGTGTGGGACCAGAGACACTGGAGAAACACATTAACCATCTCACAGAATTGGAGTGAGGTCTGGAGCAGTGATTCATAGTTGAAGGCACTAACTCTGTTTCCCTGGTGCATCATGACAGAATCGAACAGAAGTTCTTGCAAAGTGGACTTGTGCAGACTGGGTTAGAACAAGGCCAGTGGTGATTTCATTGAGCTAAGCTTCATTCAAACTGATATGCTGGGAAAAGCAGGCACATTTTTCATGACAAAAAAGTAGCCCAAGCATTTCAAGAAATAAATACTTCCTGCGGGAATACAATTGCAGACTATCATGGGCATTGAAAAGTCACATAAATACTTGTCCTATCTAATTTAATACTACTTTGTTGCTTTTAAAATTTTGTAATAACAATATATACTGTAGCATTCTGAGAAGAGAAGGAATTCATATGCAGCTCCAGAAGTGTGATTAGGAGACCATACTGAAAAGGTAATTTAGAGATAGACCTAAAAAGACTAATATGCTGATAATATTTTTTCCATAAAAAGATTGATATGCTGAAAGGCACCTTTTCAATTAAAACAACTTGATTATAAATAGTGAAATGTATCTGAAAGGCTGGGTCAAAACTGGAAAAGAGGAAGAAAGTAAGGATTAAATACTTCCCAGTGAGGCTAGAACGTGACATGACTCAGAAGGACCATGAACCCCTATCTGTCTAGAGGAACCTGAAGACATATTTAAATCTAGTTCTTGCCCACTTTGTGCATAACAGTCAAAATCACGTTGTAAGTCTACGAGCAATTCTGTTTTGGCTCATAAATATAGCCCTATGAAGGAGGAAAACCCCTAACTCTCTAATATAGTAATAACTTTCCTTCTTTCTCAGGGTTAAGAAAGCCACCCAAGTCCATGTTTCTTAGGAGTATTTTAAGATAAAAAATTTTTTTTTTTTTTGCAGTATGAGATGGGCTCAAGCCCATAGGCGAGAGGATACCTCAGTGTTTCAGTCTGAAACTGAACAATGAACAGCACAATACTAGTAATACATCAGTGAGTACTATATACAAAACAGAAGTTAGAGGATTTATGAAGTCATAAGCGTGGCCACAGCCAAAGAAGAGTGTCCTAACAGTGCTAATTAAGACTATGTTTAGCCTAAACACTGTTAAACTGTGTGAAAAATTTAACTTGCCCTCAGGTCAAGAAGAAATAACTTGTTATGTAGATGAGTCATTCTGAAGAAATATTTACTGGTAGTCAAGATCTTCATTACCTGATGATCAATTAATATTGTTTTAAGATTTATGAAAGCCGTGTCTTCTATCATCCTGCTCAAGCTGATTTCACGAGTTTAAGTACATGTGGGAATGGCATTAGTGCTATAAATCTTGATATTAAATCAATTGGGATGTCCTAAACGAAAAGTTTTGGATGTGAGTGTTTACAGATTTTTTTTCAGCTCAGCATTTGTCCATTTATTTACAACAAGTTTATTAGATTTCCACTGTCACAAGGAAGAGAATGAATAGGGATGGTCTCTACCACAGGAGCCTTTCTGTTTTCTGTCTCCATTCAAAATTAAGCAGTCTAGTGCTAGTTAGATACTAAAAAGTAATATAAGTGAAAGCTCCCATTAATTGTCCTATCACTTTCAATTGGTTTCCAGGATCCAAAAATTCACATTGAGCAGTACAGAAAAAAGGACCAGCATCTGTTTTGTTTCAAGGACAGCCAACACCAGTGAAATTAATTGGGATTTGTAGATTTACCCTTGTGCCAGCCTTCAAAATAGCAGGGGTTTGGAAAATTAATTTCCACCTTAAAGAACAGACTGGTTCCATTTCTATCAATAAAACATACTACTTTTTAGTAAAGAAAACACCATTAAATGAATGTCTAGGCTAAGGTCTTTTTGGTAACGGAGCCTATGATATAATCATGAGAGAAGGCAGCTTCATTATATTGTCAGCATTTAATGACTGGACAATTTGATATACTGTCAAGCTCCTCTAAAAGAATTAAAACCTGCTGAATAGGTGAATTTTTTGTTATTAAAAAAAATAATAAAAAAAAATTCTTCCCTTAGAATTTTAGGAAGGACTTTTCCTATATGACCAGCCACAATGTTTTCTTAGATCAAACCCACAACCCTTTGGAGTGCTTAAAATGTTCCATCCTTCTCAGCAATATGCTAATACATAAAACAAGATCAAGCATGACTGTAAGCAAAATGTACATGCAATGGCACACCAGGTTTACACGTGCATCTGAGAAACTATAGGCCAAAAAGCTGGACTTACTTCAAGAACAGCTCTGGTAACATATCTCACTGTTTTTGTTTTCTACAGACAACCTTTTAATGTTCAGTCTTTTTGAAAACCTAACTCAAATGAAAGTGTGAGACTTGTGGATAAAAGGAAGAACATCCCAACTCAAAATCATTAGTTAAAAAGTAAATTGTTCTGGAGAATAAATTTTATACATCTACAGGTATACCAAAAGGAATAATATAATGGAAACTGTGACAATCCATGCAGTTTCAGTTGTATTCAACAAAATAAATCACTGCAAACTGAAATTTTGCCTAAAGTCATCAATATAGGTGACGTTTGATCACATTTCATTAAAAATCCTTAACCAAACCAGTTTCACATGGTTCTACACCTCACTACAAATATTTTTAATAGCTTCAGATATTTTGTAATTAACTTTGTATGTAACAACTAGCTAACATGTGAAATAAAAAGGCAACACAAACACAGTTTAGCATTAATTTTCTCCTGAACTAATAGTAACAGTGTAAGGACTGAAAAGCTGCATGAATGTACGAGCTAATGCAGCCAAATGAATTTGCTGAATATGCATTTTAATAATGTTAACAAAATAACTTGTACTTAAATTTTGGCTAAACATGCTTCCAATGATTTTTTTTTATTTTTTTTTTATTTTTTTTTGGTGGTGGAAAAAAACCAGTACAAATAATTCAAAAAGCGACTATACAATTAGTTTGTTTCAAGTCTTGCAGATAGCAAGCATGATCTCAAAGTGATTTTAGTGATGATTTCTATTAAAAGGTTTCACATTAAAATACTTTGTATAATGTAAACCAGATTGGCTTGGCTGAAGCCCGATTTTCAAGCAGTTTTAGAGAGCTATTGTTAACAGAAATGATCACTTTGGTAAGCTAACAGCAATTGTATGCAAATTCTGGAGTACACCACAGACTTACTATTTGTGGTAAAATTGTGGCAACATTCTTAACAAGACTGACGGAAAATTGCCAGTAGCAGGAATTGCTGGCAACCTCAAAACTGCTGCTGTGGTTATCCTCTCAGATTACTGAGAAATTATAGCAGAGTTTGTAACAAAACTTTAGCTTATTACATTGAGAGAGAAAGTGAGAGAAGGGACACTTAAGAGATAATTTCAGTGGCAAAGAGTAATAACAATATTGATCAGTCCTGTTTCAACTTGGCAAAGGTGAAATGGCTGTCATCTCAAAGGCAGTCAGGCTTGATAACTATAACTTGATTTAAACTACTTGCTTGTTATCACCAGATTGTAACTTAATATCCTTAGAAAGGATCTAGAATGACTTCTGGCATTTTGTAAGGATGCATTTGATGACCATGGTTGAGCTTTTAATGGTCTTAATAAGAAGTCAGGATGCTTTCTTCATCCTCCCTCGTGTTCTGATCTCACTGGTGCCTCTGATCAAGTCAGCTACGTACAGGGATGTATCCATGTCCAATGTGTGAGTTGACTGAGGACCAACTAAAACAGAAACCTAAAATGGTGAGAAATAGATGTAAGATCTTCCAATCCTATGCATTTGAATACTGCATTTAAATACAGTCACAGTAAGTGAAGTGTTGAGTGCCTCTGAAAGACTTCCCTGCAGCCTTGAAGGGACTAACTAGCAGCAGTTCAGTTCCATAGTTTCTATCAGACCTGGCCAATCCCCGAGATCTCAATTCTCTTTGGGCTTTTTCTTGTGCATCTTGAATAATATTTCATGGATATAAGAGAGTTGACTGAGTGCAGTGAATGTAAATCTAATAGAGCACTGAAGTAATTGGTTTACTGAGGAATGAACGCCAAGTGACTTGGAGAGAGAATGAGCATGAGACAACCAAGAAAAACAAAAAATTAACAGGGTTTATATTAGATTATACACATCAACTTCATTTTTTTTAGAAGTATAGTATGTTCAACATTTAACCCCACCATTTCTTTGTATTACAGTTATCTTTAAGGTAGGCATCCATGAAATACCTTAGGTAAAGATACCATGGTTTACTTGATTTATTTAATTTAATCTGTGGTTTAAGCTAATTCCTACTGTGATTCCAAAATAAATGAGGTGGTCTATATTTTTTTTTTTTTAATATTGATTTGTATTCTGCAAGAAAAGTTTGCAACTTTACCTAAACTGCGTGGTTGCTCATACATAGAGATCATCTAATCAAATGTGGAATTTCTTAGCACAACACAATAATAAGGAAAATGCACAATTTAGCAGAAATATAGCATAATTTTCAATATGTGACAAGAAGGAAGAAGCAGAAAAAGTTAAAGAACAGGTAAATCTGGGCTAACTCCAAAGAGGGGATTGTCTGTTTGACTGTTGGGAACTAGTGAGAAAGCAATCTCTGAGACATCTTGCACTGAAAGATGTGAAATGGTAATTCCTACTACCAGCTAGTTTGAAGAGATGATTGGATCAAAAGATGTATCAGGTATAGACACCTAGTCAAATGTTGTCAGAAGCTTAATTTAATAATGTTTACACATCAGGAGCTGGGTCTTGACCAGAACTGACAGAATTCATAGCATCAGCACCTGATTTGCCTACCCACTGTAAAAAAAAATCAATCATTGATCTTCAAGTTTCTTCTCCACATTTATATGCTGTTCCTAGAAATTAATAATTTCTTGACAGGACTATAAAGTTAGATGCTCACTTACAGACTCAAGGCCTTATTGTTAGTTGATATATGAGCCAAAGTGTATGTTTGAAATAAGTGATTTTTTTTTTTTAATAATAATTCCAAAGAATAAACCTTTGCCCTTGTTCTGTCCCTAGAAGCAGAGAAACTGAAGAAAATGAGAAAAACAAAACAAAACAAAACAAAATTCAGTGCTTAATTCAAGTTTAAATTCCAAACCAAAAATTTAGCCTAGACTCTGTCTTCCACAGTTTGTAGCTTCTGATAACACTACCTAGGTCTTTCACTGTTTCTAGATCTTAGGAAAAGTTCTTGAACAAAGTTGCCTCATTAAATGTCCCATCAAAGTCATTGTTTGACCATGTTTCTCACGGGCTTAATCCAATGATATTTCATTGGATGACACTGAGGAACTAAAGCTAGATACTTTTTCATGGAAGTATACAGTATTTGCTAAAACTTACACTTGGTCTACTTGAATTCATTCAGTCTGTGGCTTGTTTTATGTCCAAAATGGAAATTAAAAAAGGTTATGTGATCTGAATTCAGAATTTTTACCGGTTGTTGCTCTTTTTCTTATTTTGTAGCTGAGAAGAATACTGTGGAGATGCTTTTTCTTTGAGCTTGAGTCAGAGCAGGGATGTTAGACCAAGGCTATGTACCTCCTAACCACTCAGATATCGTGATTTCCAGGGTGGGTTGAAGCAAATAAACTTTCATGGGGACAGAAAGGACAAGTCAGAATGACTCTTTTGTTCAAAGGTGAGTGAGTGCCCTCTCCAGGAAGATAGGGTGTTCAAAATGTTCATATGCAAAGAGACTGCCCAAACTATGGGCTATATGCCATCAGCTTTTTTCTCTGGCTGGTTTGCTTTGTTTTGATTTTTTTTTTATGGAATATTTTTTAATGTCTTTTTTGAATCTAATCCAGAAAAGCAAAACACTTCATTTGGAAATGTCAAAATGAACTGTTTTGAAATTTCTGCATTTCTTTCTTATTAATCAGAAACCTTTTATTCCTCCTGAATTTAGCTAAAATTAACAAACATCTTTATTTCAAATAGAGTTACCATTTTTGGTGAATAAAGATAAGTTGGAAGGCACAGAGGAGTCCTTCCCCATCTTCCACACAGCCTCACACAGATGGTCCAGCCACACCATATATCCATGCCATACAGCACGACTGCTGCAATACAAGTAAGTAGTATGTGACTCTGTCCAGGAGAAGAGAAGTTTCTTGCATCTTTTGGATATTCAAGTGAGATTAGTGGCTTTTGGCTTTGCAGAATCTCTGGGATTGTCTTTAGGGCCTGATCCAGTCGATCAGAATGATAACCTATCTTAAGAGAACTGAAACCTGTCTGACTACTTAGTCTGAAACATGCCATCACAAGAGCAGGCAAATAGGACAGGACTTAATTCTCTTTTTGACACTGAGGGGCTTGAAATTACTTCACTTCCCTGTGTGGTTGTCTATTTGTGAAATACACAACAGCTTGCAGTGTGTCTTTTACTGGGAATCTTAAGAGACTTAAAAAGAATCTGACTTGCTTTGAAAGTTCTGCAGGATAAACACCACCAAAGAGGAAAGTATTGTTGTTGTGACTTTTTCTATTAGTTCTGTGAGTATAGAGGGTGTGGGTGCTAGAAGGCTGTCTGCATAATCCCCCTAAATAAGTAGCCATCAAACCTTTCCTGTGGAAGAACAGGACTTCAGCTCTGCCAGAGGCTCTTGTGAGCCAGGGCAAGACAGTGACCCTGAGCTCTTAACCCTGTGCCTGCAGTTACTCCAAGGAGGACAAGGGCTTCCAGCCCTATCTCCTGCTGCAGACATGGTGGCTGATCCCAAATGCCCACATCTGATTCAGCTGGGCTGCTGGGAGAGACTTGTCTTTTCCAGGGAGAAAACAGATGTTGTGTTGATTCCTCTGTGGTAATGGTGTCAGGATGGACAGAGCCCCACACATGGGACTGTGCTGGGTCTGTTTTAGTTTACCAGATTGATTGTGCATTGCTCAAAGCCTCGCTGTAGACAGATTTCTTTTCTTTTTCTTTCTTTCTTTCTTTCTTTCTTTCTTTCTTTCTTTCTTTCTTTCTTTCTTTCTTTCTTTCTT
>JANIJG010024738.1:0-19919 GCA_024611175.1 Megaceryle torquata
TGCTCAGAGCCCCAGCCAACCTCCCCTGCAATGGTGCCAGGGATGGGGCAGCCACCACCTCTCTGGGCAGCCTGGGCTGGGGTCTCACTATCTTCAAAATTTCTTCCTTCTTTCCAGTCTAAATCTCCCTCTTTTAGTTTCAACCCATCCCCCTTTGTCCTGTCCCAACAGGCCCTGCTCAAAAGTCTGTCCCCATCTTTCTGACAGGCCCCTTGAAGTCTTGAAAGGCCACCTGGAGCCTTCTCCAGGCTGAACACCCTCAACTCTCTCAGCCTTCCTTCAAAGCCTTTCTCTTTGTCTTTCTGCTTTGGGCCAGCCCAGGGACAGAAAAGGGTCTCTGGTCTCTTTCCCTGCAACTTATATATGTTTAAAGCCTGGAAATCACCCCAAGTACCTCATTCCTAAACAATTACAGTTTCTAATTTAGATGAGACCTTATAATATTATATCTTTATATAAAGTACTAGATATACAAAAAAAATCTATTCAGATTTAATTTTGCAGCTGCATCTGGTCTTTTCATCTAATTTAAAGGCTGGAACCTTTAAAGAAGGGAAACCTCCAGCAAGAAATAATACCCATAAGCATTACAGTCCTTCTGCCACTTCACTTGCTTTAAAGAGTAATAAGAAATCTCCCCCTACAGGCTTTCGGCGCCTAATGCAAGGTAAATAGACCCTCCTCGGCTGCGATTTGTCCTCTTAAACACTGGGTAATCTATAAAGGCTGCTCAGGACACATCAGAATATAAAGGAGAAGGTATCTCCAGCCCGGCATCGCCGGCTCAGGTTCTTTGTTGAGATGCCGAGCAGCGCAGAGCCCCCAGCCCGGTCCCCTGGGGCTGAGCAGACGAGCTCCCCGCCAAGAGCTACAGGGGCACTTCTGCAAAGTGTTAACAATTATCTCCTGCATTTTTACTCTTTATTACCAGAACTCCACTGGGCAAAAACATTTTGACTCTGAAACTGTTTTCTTTTTTTTTTCCCCTTTTCCTTTTTACTTATTTTAAAGGGAAGAAATTAATGGGATAAAAATGCAAATGACCTTCCTTTGCACCAGAAGAAAAAAAAAAACCACCCCAGCCTTGCACTCCCTTACTTACCAATTGACTGTTTTCAGCTATTCATCAGAAACCAATATCTTACCTATAGCACCAGCAAAACCAAATGCTGCTAATGTAACGTGCATTTCCAAATAACACAATGAGAGTTTATATCCCCAAATTATTCTCAATTTCGTTTAGGGAAGGCCTGCTTGGGGATTAGGGTAGTTGTTTGTTTATTCGAATTCATTACAGAACTGGGAGTTTATTATATTCTGTACTCACTGTAAGGTAATCAAAACAGAGATGGAAATTGGTATATTTTTATTGGTGCTATTTACATAGGTTATATACTGTGAGAGAACTCGAGTGCCTTGATAAACTTGACACAAGTTGTACAATTCTTTCTTTTATAACTGTGCTTTTAGAAATCTCATTCTCATATATTCTTCATTATTTCATTCAATGGGAGCTTTGCTTTTTCATGACAACTTTCCACCCATGCCTCTCTTTTTGTACAATATAATAAGAGCTAGTTTATTGGAAATCCAGTGGCTGCAAACCAGAACCAACCCCCAGCTTGATTTGTTTTGTAGAACACAAAATTTAAGCAAAGAAATTTAATTGAGAAGGACCTTCCCCGCTGCCATTTCCATTTGCTCCCAATGCCCCTATTATTTTATTTATTCCAGTAGTAAAAATAAATCTTTAATTGTAAGGAAAGTGATAACTGAAGTTTAATTACGCTAAGCCAATAAAGTGAAAGGAAAAGGGGCCACGCAGGGCTGCAATTTGGGCTGCTCCAGGGTAGCCTGTGGAGAGGTTCACTCAGAAGGCAAGAGATGCACTTGTCTTCATTTCTGGTTCTGATCTGGGACAAGGTGATAATATTTCAGCCACTTCCTTCCTACCTCACACTATTTCAGTTGCCTTATCCACCCTTCCCAGGGGACATTTGTCTCCCCAGCCAGTGCACTGTCACACCAGGAAAGTCACCAGCTGGATCATGTGCAATTGTTTTTTGTTTTTGGTTTTTTTTTTTTTCTCCAAGATTTTGGGAGTTTTGCAAAGAGGGACGAAGGGACTGTGTTGCAGGACAGCCCCAGAATACAGAAGGAACATGGGGGAGATGCTTTTGGCTGCCCAAGCTTCCAGCCATAGCATCTGTGGGGAGGATCCTGAGAGCAGTGCTAACACTGAGCTTCCTGCCAGAACGTCTGCCAGGGTGCAGAATTATTTTGTATTTATAAATGTGGTTTGGTAACAAATAATAGCTGTTACTGTTGGGTGGTTGGTTGTTTTTATTTTCAGTATGAGCTGTGAACACTGGTTTACTGGCAGTGTGTCCTTTTTCACACTACCAGATTTATAAATTGCAAAGCCAGAAGGACTGACTGTGATTGGGCAGTTTGGCCTCAGCATTGAATTTCCCTGAGCAGCCTGAATTAGAAAAATATGTTTTTTAGCAAAACACCACCTCTTAAAAATAAAGTTAGTGAACTCGCCACGCTTCGTAGTATGCTCTTGTGTCAGCTCATCACTCTCAACATTAAAAAACATGTACCTTAATTATTCTTCTGAATTTATTTCCAGCCACTGACCTTGTTATATCTTTGTCTGATAGATGAAAGTGCCCATTATTAAAGTTCACTTCATCATGTGGGTGTGTATAGGCCATGGTCAAATCATCCTTAACCTTCCCTTTGATAAGCTAAATAAACCAAACCGTGAAATCCTTTCCTATGAGCTGTATGTTCATTAATCATTAGCCTGTTTTTCCCTCAGAAAGCTCTTGTGATGAACCACAGCCTTTGTGGGCAGCAGCCTGTGCCAGCCCTAAACAGCCAGGTGTGCCCAGTAATGAAGTAAAATAACGAGGTCCATATAACCCCCCCTGTCTGGTACCCCAGAGCTTCCCTTTCCAGCTGCTGCATCATGCTGGGAGCCCAGGGGTAGATCCTTGTCCCCCTTGATGGTTGTGGTGTCCTTTACTTATTGTCTCCAATGCCCTCTCCTGCTCCCTGTCTGCCACCCTCACACACTGGTACCCTAATTCATCGATAATTTTATGCCTTCTTCCAGGTTGTGGATACGCACGATAAATTGAACCGCGCTGAGAAACGTGCCAAATGATGGTAAGTCCTGGTTCCAGTTGATAATCTGGGGCTTGTTCAGTGACTGGCTTCATAACCATGAGCTGATTACTGAGTCACAGAGCAGTGATAACCATGCCAATGGGCAGCCGTGGGGGTCCCCCCATTAGTGCTTTGTTAATTGAATAGTTTGGTTTCCAGGCCAGCATTTCACCTGGCACTATTGTTAGTAGTTATTGTTTCCTATTGCACTGATTTGTGATCGATACAGAAAGTTTGGCCCTCATTCTGTGATAGGAGTTCTAAAATTGACTTCTTTCTGCATTATAAAATGAGAATGTGTTCAACTTTCTCATCTTTTCTGCCTATTGATCATTGGTCTACCATTTTCATCTAGAAAACAACTTGTACTGTAATTCCTTTTTTTTTCCTAATACTTTTCAACCTGTTTTTTCTCTTATCTCGAAGCAGGTATTCCCCCTCTTATTCTTTTAACTCCTTAATTTTTAACAATTATAAGGTTTCAGAAATTTCCTTTTTAAAAATAACTCTATTTGTCTAACAATCTAAATTGTCTCCCCAAGACAAATCACAGTTTGGTTTGCTTTCTCCTTTTGCCTTGACTGGCCCTGCCTTATTGCGCAGTTCTGGGAGGTTAGCATCTAGTAAAACATCCCTGATTCAGAAACACCATTTATATTTTTCTGCCTAAATTCTTGCAACTGGACAGTTCATCAGGCAGAAGATATTAGAAAAACTGGCAGCCATAATCGTGTGGGTGGAGGTGAGGACATCTGCTCTTTATATCATGAGCATTGCCAACATGCTATAGACATGTCCAGGTTTCTGTTCCAAAACCCCCTCAAGAATATACCGTGTGGAGTTCCAGCTCGCTGGAACCTCCTGCTTGGTTTGGGAAATTTTGGCAAGTTGTTTTCCTTCTGTAGCTTGTTCATAATTTTCCTGGTCTTTACTACATGGGTAAAGTGTGCCCAGATTTCATGTGCCATTCCAACATATGTTCCGTGATTACATACAGGATGTATAATCACTCTTCTTTACTGCATGAGTTCAGCTGGCACCACTCACTGACACAGTCCAGCGCCGCGAGAGAGTCTTGGGGCAAAGCGTGTTCAAAGTTGGTGCTACGACTGTGGCAGCAGACAAACGGCAGTGTGCCTTCCTCTAAATCTTTAATGTGTGCTTGTAGATGCATCCTGCTTGCTCATCCTGGATGGGCTGGGCACAGCTGAGCTGACAGCCTTGAACATTGCCCAATGTGCTGTGACTGGCGCGAGCCGATGCTTCACCGCTCATCTCCATCCCAGTGATCATGGCCACCTCGATGTGCACTGTCCCTGGGAACAGCCTCAGAGAATCACAGACTGGTGGGGGTTGGAAGAGACCTCTGAAGATCATCTGGTCCAACCACCCTGCTTCAGCAGGGTCACCCCGAGCAGGTTGCCCCTGAGTGTGTCCAGGCAGGTTTGGAATCTCTCCAGAGAAGGAGACTTCACAACCTGCCTGGGCCAGGCTCTGACACCCTCACAACAAAGAATTTTTTCCTCCTGTGCAGATGTGCCTGTTGCCCCTATTCTGTCACTGAGCACCATCAAAAATATTCTGGCCCCATCCTCTCGACCCCTGCCTTTTAGCAATTGATCACCATTGAGAATCCCTCTCAGTTTTGTGTTCTCTGCGTTAAATGGCCCCAGGTCTCTCAGCCTTTCCTTGTCACACAGTCCCATCAGCATCTTTGTAGCTTCTGCCAGACTCTCTCCAGCAGTTCCTTGTCCCTCTTGAACTAGGGAGCCCAGAACTGGACATGAGATTCTAGATGTGGCCTCACTAGGGCTGAGTAGAGGGAACAGGAGTCAATGGCAAGCTCAATTTTAGGAACTGCAACCACACCTTACGTCCTAAATGTCACTGTCTTATCCTGGTCTGTGTTCATTTATTCACCAGGGACAAGGTTTTTCCATGACCTTGATCAATATTAGAGTCCTGGGTCACTCAGATTTGTCTGAAGGGATGGGACATGACACTTCCCAATGATGTCCTCTCTGCAGGGCACCTGTGACCATGATATTAGAAACTGAGTGATGGCCAAGCAATGGTAGAAGCATAAACCTAACCAGAAAAAAATGTTTGGCAAATCCTGGAAAAGCCTCTCTTTGCTTGTAGAAAAGAAGAGCCGGTAAGAGTATCTTGAATCACCCTGTGTATGGAGATGTGTTTTGTAATATGTCAATGTTGTTCTGTGCTGCCTCAGGCTGCCCAGGGCAGGGGGGGAGTCCCTGCGACCCCAGGAGGGGTTTCCAAGCTGTGGTGCTGAGGGCCATGGGTCAGTGGTGCCCTGGCAGTGCTGGGGGAATGGTTGGACTCGATGATCTGAAAGGTCTCTTCCAACCAAAATGATCCTGTGACTCTAAGGAAGAAAAATCATAATAGTGTGTGAAATCAAACTTTTCTACCCCCAAAACAAGGGGTGTGGTTACAATGAGTCAATCTGCTGAAACACAACAGTACTTTAAAACCTCAATCAGATTTTTCCAAGTACTTGGAAACCTATAAATATGGATAGACAAACTAATGGGAATTTTTGACCCTCTGAGAATCTGATTCCTGTTGTGACAATCCAGCTGCCTTGAATACCCCACAAGGCACTGATCATTTGATCCTTACAGAGCTTTAAAAACCTGGCCCTTTGATGCAAAGAAAGGAAGATATTAATCTCAGAGAGTGTTTTATCTTCTCATTGTCCCATCACAAATTCTTGCACAATATCCCAGAGTTAACACAAATGGGTAACTGTTCACTTATCTTTAAAGGCCTATGGGATTTGATAAGCAATTTCATGGAAATAATCTAAATATGCATAATAGAAAAAAAAAGAAGGAAGTGATGTTCTGTTAATGCATCACTTTTATTGTGACAAGTTTTTCTTCAAATGAAAAATAAAAGTGTAAAAACTTAGAATTGCAGTACTGTTAAGCACCTCCTGGGATCATTATAATAGACTGTACAATTATTACCTGAGCTGAAGTGCCTTTTTTTTAAGAAAAAAAAAAAAGCAACAAAACAGCAATAAATGTAATTTCATTGCTCTTCATATGCAAAATCTGCCTAGCATCTATTTCCAATACGAAATCAATTTTACATTTACTTATAATACTGCATGGCACCTTACTGAACATCTTGATATAATTTCTATAGTATTTTTAAGATTTGCACTAGAGTAAAGCTCAATAAAACTTTCAAATGTTTTACATCCATCATATCATAGAAATGGTTTTTAAAATATTTTGCTCAGTATTATGAGGGTTGAGAGAGAATAATGAAGGTATTTCTTTCTGCTGGGTCCTGCATTCCTCCCCTCCCCCCCATCAGGTCTGATTTCACAGCTCTGGACCTCAGCTTTTCATAGGACATCATGAGGTTGGATGGAGGAAGAGTCAGATGGTTGTGTTCTGTCTCCAGACACTATAGTTCTGTTGACTTCAATACAAGGACTCCAAATTTATGTGACATTAAGGGAGACAAGAATCACTGAACCCAGCTCTTCAGTGTTGATTATACAAGCAGATCTATGTGCCCACCCAACCTCTGTTCCATATACTGGACTGTGTGGGTGGGGTCAAGACAACACAAGCATTAGGGTTGTAAGACACTGGAACAGGTCGCCCAGGGAGGCTGTGGATGCCCCATCCTTGGATGTGTTCAAGACCTGGTTGGATGTGGCCTTGCACATCCTGGTCTAGGGGCAGGGGGTTTGGAACTGGATGATGATCTTTGAGGTTGCTTCCAACCCAAGCCATTCTATGATTCTATATTTTGGTGGTGATCAAACCTATTGAGAGGGATCAGAAATGTTGAAATTTCTCATAATCAAGAACAGCGAATGCTTCTAACAAGAAGACCCTACCATTAGGAATGCTAAGCTTGACTTTTTGGCAGAAAGAATTGTCGTCACCACTTCTGTAAGTGCTGTGTCTTGCTTCTCTGTTAAGTGACACCAAAGCCAGGTTGAGCTGCTTTTCAAGTCAACACACAGGAGCCTCCTACCTACTGTAACCACTGTATTTTGAAGTCCACCATTTTTTTAAGCAGTTATTTTACAAATATCACTTGTATCAATAAGACAGATATTTGCTTGCTATTTCTGTTTTATGACACTGCATGTAGAGGTCCTGCTGTCTTGTGAAAATGGACCCTCCTCAACTGCATGTTGAAGGAAGCAGCTGAATTTGCTTTGATGTCTTTTTAACTCTTCCACATGGAAGACTATCTGGCAAGCAGCGACAGTAGCACATTAATATATAAAATAATTAGGAAGAGCACTTAATGAAATTGTGTGTGTGTTTATACATCCTAAGGCTCATGGCCACATTATCTCCTCCCTCATCAAACCACAGTTACAGCTACTTTGAAAAGTATGATTAGTGACTTCTGTGCCTACCAAAAGTGTTCGGAGTTTATCCAAAAAAAACTCAGCTCACTGGTGAGGACATGAAAAGCCATTTAGGCTCTGCCTGCACCTCCCTTTCACAGCAGATTAACTGGAAGGAGATGGGCTCTCGCCATGGTGCCGGGAATTGCATAATAGTCCCCTGAGAGCATAAGAATGACTTTGAAAGTTTCACTGGGTTTTTATTAGATCAAATACCCATTTTCAGTAGCCAGCTTGTCCAGTTGTTCACAAATTATGATAATTTGAAATACTGTACTAGATGGTGGAGGCCGACTTCAAGTTTTCCTGGAGGGTGTGACTCTGAGTTAAAGGCTGCTCACTCAGTACTGGGGAGGATAAATTTTCCCAGTATGAAAGCAATTGATTCATTTTGCCATGAAACTGAAGAGATGAGCATGTGACATGATGTATTTTACAAGGTGCTTAACAAGAACATGATTGGGGAAAAAAAAAATTAAATCCATGAAATCAATGCTATAACCTAATATTGTGTGTTCTTAGTGACCACTGGAGCACAAGAAGATCAATGTCAGGACAGCACTATTCACTCTAAGTATCAATGACCTGGAAGAAGTCATGTGAAAGGATGGGACCTGCCAATGGCACAGCATGGGAGGAGGCTTACAAGGAGAAAATATCAGTAAGAGTGATACAGCTCAAAATTACTTGAATTGGCCCAGAAATAGGTAGATGGAGCAGTTCAATACAAAGGATGCTGAGATTATTCTCTGGGAAATCAAAACAAAACTCAACAGTCATATTGTAATGCTTGCTTTGTCCTGCATTACAGGGTATGGAGGGAAGGTAGAGAAGCAGACCAGAAGGCTAATTAGAGATCCTGTAAACAGACATGTAGGTAATGAAGACAAAGCAGACAGCAAGGAAGAGAGACAGGAAAGGAGCAGTGGTGGGGGTTGGCAGAATTAAGTCAACAAGGCAAAAACTTTCTTTGTATCTTCAAGTTCACTATGTTTCTGCTAGTAGGCTTTTTGCAGAGACCACCGAGTTGCACCTGGACTACACTGTTCAGCCTTACATAGCTTTGTTCTAGTGTATGACATCATATTCAGTCATCTCAAATGGATGTTGCAAATGCCTTTAGATTACTAGTTGATCCAAGCTGCTAAATATACTTCCATGTGTTGCTTTATTCTGTCACTGTATACTGTGATCAGGAACAGCAGCAAAGCTTCTGAGGATGGTAGGAGGCTAAATATCCCTATTAATGTTCTTGCTTTACTCATTTGAATTAATATAGCAATTATAAGAGGTAAGAATAGCAGTATGCAAGAACTTGCCAGCAGAGCAGGGGATGCCTCAGCCTCTGTTAAGGCAGATGGGCAAAGGGGAGATACAACTGGTCTGCACACTCCTCAAGAAATAAGTCCCATTTTTTCCCAAGGACTGAAGGACCAGTGCATCATCCCAAGCCCTGGAGAGAGGCCCCAGGTGACATTTGCAGTGAGAACTGTTGGAGAGTCCATGGGATATAATGCTCAGCAGGTCCAGCACCTGGTACTCCATGTCCTTTCCCCTCTCTCGTCTCCAAAAAATATATGATTCTCACCCAGCTTTTCCACCCTGCTCCATAACCATCTGACACATAGTAGGGTTGTGTGGTGTTCTTCTCTCTGTGATAGTTATATCCCACATCTTGCGTTTAGGATTATCACCAGGCATGAGTGGAAATCCTTGTAAGGTTGTGTTTTTTGTTTTCCTTTTTTCATGCTTGAGTTGTTTTCTGTGCTTGTCTTCTCCAAGTTTTGAACTAACTCCTTGTCAGACTTCTTGGACTAGAAACTGAAACTACAGTCAGTGGCTCTGGCTAAATCTGAAGGATTTAGTATTAATATATTATCAGTTTATCAGATTGGATCCAAGCTATGCCCATATTTTCCACTGGAGGACCTAAAAGAATAATGCAGCATATTTCTTTGCCGCAGTTTAACTGTATTTCAGGTTACGTAGTCATGTACTATAATTAAAAAAAAAAAAAAAAAAGCCCTTTTTCTAGTGCTATTTTCAGCATTGCAAAAAAATTAAAAATAAAAAAATCCAGAGCTGGCAGTTTTTGCAGTTTCAGTCTAAGACCAAGCTTCAATAAGCTCACACAGCTCTAATGATTGTTAGTGAAAATGTAATGGGCCATTTGAAATACAAATGAACGTTGGTAGGTAAAGGGCTTATGCTTTTCTTTTTTATTTTTTTTTTTTTTCCTTCAGTGGAATCAATTTACACTAGCTATTTAAAAATATTAAAATAAATGTAATGCCATTAAATGTAAGCTCAAAGCCCATGGAGAGCATTATTGGCCAAATCTGCCAAAAAAGTAGTCATGCCAAGAGCACGGGGCCAGATTCTTCTCTCAATTGCATTGGTGTTAAGCCAGGATAACTCCCCTCATTTCAGCAGGTTTGCTCTAAAATAACACCGCTGTTAACTGGGAGCACAGAGGAGCTCCATTCCCCTTCAGGTACTTTTTGCAGTTTTAGCCTCGGCAACCTGGCTCATTTCTCACCAGCCTCAGGTATCCGACCCATTCATTCAGCCTCCTCTTTTGCCAGGACAAGGAGGTTGGTCTGACCTCCAGAGCTGCATTGGAGGAGGGGTCAGAAAGCAGCAGGTAGTGATGTTCAGCAGGTGCCATGTTTTGGAAAAAAGAAATAAAATAAAAAATTAATGTCCCAAAACAGTAAGAAGAGCTAATAGGAGTCTGTCACTGCAGAATAATTAACAGCTAAGCAGAGTTCAAAGTTTTGAGGGCAATGAGCTAAGCAACAAGGGGGGAAAAAAAAAAAAAGAAATCTCTGTTAAAATAGTGTTTAATTTTATATTACTTACAAAGAAAAAGAAGGAAAAACAGCTAAACCATGTGGTTAATATTTATTTTAAAATTTTATGATAATATCCCATATTCCCTTTAGTAGTCAAGAGCTTTTGTGGGTAATGCTTCCCTCTTACATGATAGTTTCTAGAAACTATTAAATGTCATAAGAATATACTTCCTTGGGAAAAAGGAAAAAGTATTTGAGTTGGCAGGAAGCTCTGCTAGAAAGGTTGGCTTCCTCATTCCACGTGATAAAACAGCCAAATAATTAACCAAATAATTGCCTGTGTTATTTGGTGATATCCCAGGCAAACAAACTAACAAGGAAGATTGGAGTAGCTAATTAAAAAAAAAAAAAAAAAAAAAAGAAAGCTGTTTCCCATTTCCCTCATCTACTCTGACTTCCATCCTTCTTACTAGAGAAACCTGGAAGAACAACACGGGCTTTTACCTGGAATCAGAAAATTAATTTTAGTGAGGTCTACTATTTCCCATTTGAAATAAACTTCTAATCAAAGGTTTCTCTTTTGGCTACAAAACTAGAACAGTGTTTCCTGCTTTTCAGGTGGCATTGGCATCTCTTTTTCTTTCAATTCATTCTCTTTGTCTCTAGATTGCAAGTTTTATTTTCCAAAATCCAAGCTAAATTTCCCTGACCATGGTGGCGTTGAGCACTCAGCACCATTTTAGCTGTGCCCTTTCCACCATGTCCAGAGTCCAAAATCTTGGATAACTCAGGGTGTGCAATAGGACCAGCCAAGTCAACAGGATATAACAGAATAACACAGAAAATATGACCAATACATTTTCAATTCACCAGCTCTGCAAACAGCTGCACAGAGGAAAAATAGGACATTTTATATTGGACAGCACTGCAAATATTTTTATTAAGATTTATCTGGGGGAGAAAAAATTATATAGATCCATACTTATCCTTTCATTCACAACATGTAAATAATACAGAGTACTATTTGTCTCATTCCTTGATTTCATGATGGTTGCAACTGGCAACTGAGGAATAATTTCCTTTTAATTATTGTTTAGTTGATTTTCTCTTTAATTACCTAAGTTATATGACTATGGCACCAAAATACGTAATGCAAGATTTTTCCACGCAGTAGATTTTATTTAATAATGACGGTGGTTTTATTTTATCCAATCTGCAGAATATAATTTTTCAGCAGTGAAAAGCAGCTACAGATTCTTTAAATGTGTATTTTTCATTTCCTTAAGAAAGACTGGAAGGAGTTTTTCTTCTGTATGTTAGTGTAAGTACATTGTCCTATGCAAAAGATTTAGGATTTAATAGGTTTGATATTGGAAGGGGGGTAAAATGTGTAAAGTTGCCTGTCTCGACAAGACAAAAGCCAAAGGATCTAAAAATACAGCCCTCGGGCTCCTCCTCTGGCCTTTGTTTTGCTGCCAGCCTGGACAAGGGAATGCAGCTTTCCCGGTCTCTGAATTGGGGAAAACTGAAAAGGAACACCACCTCAAGAACCTCTTAGCTACAAATCATTGTGCTCGGGTTTTTTTCTGCTTCTATATGAGTTAAATAGAATTTAAAAGTGCTCCAAGTTCTCTGATTTTCCAACAGGTTTTGTGGAAGGAGTTTTAATACAACCAGAGGTATCTCTTTTAGAGGAGAGCAAAGTCCATATTTTGAAGCTGCATATTTTAAAGAGGTCTTTCACCACTCAAGCAGAGTTCTGGTTGGGTCCCTGGAAAATAAACTTGTTCTGATGGCTTTTAGAAGCAGATAAGATCCAAAACGAGGTACTCATGCCAAATATCGCAGAAGGACTCGAAAAATAACACCTTGCAAAGAGTGACATTTAGATTAGGTTATTAAATGCGGGTAGGAGGTTATGTGTGTCTAACACATTTGTGAGCACTTGGGAATTTTTTGAACCACTTTCTGCTGTCTTTTCTGACTCAGTGTTTTGACCGACTTCAGTGGGAGTTTTGCTTGTATAAAAGCTTCTGAATTCAGCTCCAGATCTAAACATTTGGGCTGTGATGGAAAGCCAGAGGAATTAAGATATTTGCCCTGCTCTTGCTGCACTGGAGCTGACTCCCTAGCACCCTCGTGCTCCTTGGAAAATCCCAGCTATAGTTTATCTGAAATTAATTTGCCCACACTGTTAAGTCAATTACCCAAAGGAGCAGAGACTCGATTAAAAATCTATTTAGTTCAATAGGAAACAGTATACTTGGGATCAGTTTTATTTCCCCCCTTCCACTGCAAGGAATCTTATTGTATCCCTGTATAAATAATAAAGGTAGTACACTACCCTCTCCTGCTCAAGCATGACTGAGCAGATATGGATTGTGCATAGCTCATGTCACAAGCATCCAAAGAGAGAGGCGGTGAAGAGCACCTCAAACACAACCTCCAACACAGGGCACGTTCCTGCTCCGTGAGGTAACCCAATGTATGGTCCAGATGGGCCAGGTCACGGGTACCACTTGCTCCCCACGTTTCCGGAGGTTGGCTGTACCTGTCTCACCTAGAGAAATGATGCTATTGTCAAGCCTACAGCAAACTGTGTCCAGACAGATTGGTGTTCTGCTCAAAGGAGTCCACATGAATCATGTATTAGTTCATTTAAAAGCACTTTGTAGACAAACATGCTCACTCTATCAGCAGGCACGGGGATGCAAATACTTCACTCAGTGTATATGAGCCCTGACAGGACATCTGTGATGCATGGGATTGAGAAACAGCTCGTTCTGGAAAGATTAGGCAATAACGAGCAAAAAGGCTCACCGTATTTTGTCCTTTTTCAGCAAAATGAAAATTTAACTTTGCCATCATGTCGGAAATGGAGTAAACACCATCAACTGAAAACTAGCAGCAGGAAGAGGTAAATGATTTACAAGATATTCTTCAATCATTTAGCAGAAACACAGGAGTTTTTGGTTAGGGACTAGAGTACTCTTGCAGAAGGCAACTGTTCTCCCGGAATCTTAATGCTAATAGTGGGACTGGGCTTTGGAGGTGAGGAGGAGTTAGAAACACTTAGATTCACCAAATGCTAAAGGCATCTTCTGCATGCAAGCTGCTTGGCAGATGCTGATTGCTTCCTGTAAATTAAAGCAAGCTAATGAGTGTGTGCAACAGCAAAATATTTGGTGGACTCTCATTAGCAGATACGGCGTGTGGAATTAATTTCACTGAGTTGTAGAATGATTCCTATGTAGAAAATGCAGTTTGCAAAAGCCTCCTGGAAAAGATTCAGACATGTATGGACTTTCATATCACTATAAGTGATCCCAAGTTAATTTAATTTGTGAAATAAAAGACTGTAATATTGCAAATACTGTAAGCATGAGTGCCAAGGACAAAGTTATAGAATACACGGTCTGAAGAACATTGCTCTCAGTCTCTGCCTTGATGCTGGTGGCTTACAGGAATATCTTCTATATGAGTATGATCCCTCCAGTTATGTAGTCCACTAATTCTCTGCCAGCCCTGGGCTTTTCTAACTGCTAAGGTGGTACATTTACTAACTTCATCCCCTGTTTCTTTTAATTACGTGGTCAAATGCAAGTAAATGCTATCGTCACATTAAAGGACACAAGCCTCCCACCCCTCCACAGTTAGAGAATGTTCACTTTTTTGATCTGCAGAAAATGTCGGAATTAATTTGTTCTTCTGAAGCCCTAATTTTTCCTCAACAGTAAACCAAGTACTGGAAATAGTAACTCAGGCAATCAGAGTATTGTTACTGTTCCCAGAAAGGTAATATTTTTGAATAGCTCTGCATATTTAACAAGGAAGATGTGTTTTGAGCAATTTTTAATAAAGTAATATTTTACTTTTCCCATTTCACCCTTGCAGGAAACTGCAAAGATCAGGTCTGGATTGAGATTGCATCCCCAGCCTTGGATCCTTTAACATCCCAGAAGGCACACATGAAAAAGAAAAATCCCCCTACTTACCCTGTGAATAGGTGCTAACAGCTTTAAAGAATTACCTACCAAATATTAGGTGCAATTTAAAACTACATTTAAAGCACCAAGAGTAGTTTAAAAGTCTATGTGGCCAGCTAAAAGTCAGAGGGAGAAAATGACTCGAACATGTGTTGGATGAATTTCTGTCTGTGTGGGAGATATCATGCTGGTGGGATAATTTATCCCCTGCTAAAAAAAAAAAAAAAAAAGGGGTAGATTCTCTATCTGGTCTGCTCTACACCACATGATTCAAAATCTGGTCAAACGTTTTCAGATAATTTCCATTTACTATAAAAAGAAACACAACTATGCTATCTAAGCATTGTGGAAGATTATTTATATTGAAAGACATCCTTAGGCTAAACTATTAAATGAGGATAATGGATCTGAGCCACCTAAGGCAGGCAGAGGGCTCGTTAATGAATTAATTGGTGAAACAAAGTCAGATGCTCCACTCAGGTAGAGGCAGGCTTTGAGTAATGGGCTTTTTTAGAGAAGCAGCAACACCGAGGAGGGTGAAGACCTGGAAAAACACATGATAAAATGTTCCAGACATTTCCCCACCCTTGTTTCCAGGGCTGTCCGAGGGCCACTCACATTACACAATACAATATTTACTCAGTATCTTGTATGTTATATCAGTTGAAACACAAGCTGTAACTTATTAGATATTTATTAGCTTGCATTTCAAGCCCCAGTCTATTTTACAACCTCGATGCCCCCTGTTTTATGTAAAAAGGATATTTTAATAAATACAATTTAAATTAGTTCGTAACTTGATAATTTGTTGCCGGCTGCTACTCTCATGGACCTTGCACTAATGACGGCCTTCGGTAGGCAATCCCTGATTTTAAGAAGCCATTTTAAAATATTAATGATGTATCTGGTGCAGTGTTGTTTGAACTGTATTTAATAGACATCTCGAATGGGCTTTTCCCTGTGGTTTGTAGAAGTCACTGTCAATAGTGATTCTTCCAGTGAACTTCTTTGGGATGGGAGCATTGGCTGCAGATTTGGTCCTGGCAGTGGGGGCAGAGACCCCACAGGTGTCCTGTGCATCCCAGGGGAAGGACCACCTGGCACACACCTGGGAAACAATCCCAGATGAATTAACAACCAAAACCATAATCAGGATTCTTGGTTTATTATGGGTTTAATCAAGGTGTAGGAATCTAAAAGGCAGTGACCCAAAACCTCTGTTGTCTGAAGAGCAACCCTTGATGTCTCGTCATAGTCTGCACTGACAATTAAATGAGTTGTCATTCAGTCTTCTGACAGCTAAATGAGCTAAAGTCACTCTGTGACTTTTACCTCTACATGGAGGTAGGGTAGAGGACAAGCACCTGAAAACTTGTGGGTTTTTTTCCTAACATATTTCCCAATTATCTAAAATTAACCCAGGAATTTATCATTGTCTAGATCCATGCAGAGCCTGCACCTCTCCAGACCAAGCTTGGAGGGACAGCATGGTGGGTTGGACAACATTTCCCACTCATGCTGGATCAGCAGGACCTCCTAAGGTGATCTCTCCCTGGACTCCTCTTCCCTGGGAAGTTTTACTTCCTAATTAATACAGAAAGTGCCCTCCCATCCCTGTCAGGCTGCACGGGGAGGACATGCTGGGGAGTGCAGGCAGCACAACGACTGCACGTAACTCAGCCAAACCCCCGTAAACCCTGACAATTCCCCGCCGCTGCCCCTGAAGAGCATCTCTGTCCTTTAAGTGCCGTGCCGCTTTCTCAGGGGGCTCCTAATGCAGTTCGTTCGCTCCTTCTGCCTCGCTGGCTGCCAGGGAAGGACACGCTCGGGGCCTCTGTGCACCCCGCAGCAACGAGCAAAAAGGGAAAGTCAATAGACAAACCGTAGTGATTAATATTAAACACTGAACGCGCATCTAAAGGCAGTATTAATGTTAATGACAAAACAACAACTGAGCAACAAATGCCAGGGACATAAGGCAGCTGAACGCTTGCAGATGTGGAGGCGTTAATGACAAATGAGAAGAGCTGCTGTAAGCCCGTCATTGCTTAGCGCTCTCACTTCGGTGTTACCGTAACGAATTTGCCTTGATAAAATACGTAAGGCAAAAGTTAGTTTTAACTTTGGCTCAGATGCAACAAAACTGTGAGGAGTGGCTGACACACCAGAGCTGTGCTGTCATTCAGCAAGGCCTGGACAGGCTGAAGAGTTGGGTGGACAGGAAGCTCATGAAGTTCAACAAGGGCAAGTGTAGGGTCTGTCCCCTCCGGAGGAATACCCTCCTGCACTAGGACAGGTGAGGGAGTGACCTGTGTGAAAACAGCTCCATGGAGAAGGACCTGGGAGTGCTGGTGGACAAGTTCACCATGAGCCAGCAATGGGCCCTTGTGGCCAAGAAGGCAATGGGATCCTGGGGGATATTGAGAAGAGTGTGGGCAGGAGGTCAAGAGCGGTTCTTCTCCCCCTCTTCTCTGCCCCAGGGAGGCCACCTCTGGAGTGTTGTGCCCAGTTCTGGGTTCCCCAGTTCAAGAGAGACAAAGAACTACTGGAGAGAGTCCAGTGGAGGCTCTGAAGATGCTGAGGGGACTGGAGCATCTCTGTGCTGCGGAAAGACTGAGAGCCCTGGGGCTGTTTAGATGCAGAAGCTCAGCCTGATGATCAATAGCTAAAGGGTGGGGGTCAGGAGGATCGGGCCAGACTCTTGTCAGTGGTGCCCAGTGACAGGGCAATGGACACTAACTGGAACTCAGGCAGTTCCACATGAACAGGAGGAAAAACTTCTTTCCTGTGAAGATGCCAGAGCCTGGCCTAAGCTGCACGGAATGGTTGTGGAGTCTCCTTCTCTGAAGAGATTCCAAATCTACCTGGACAATGTAATCCTGGGCTCCCTGCTTGAGGTGACCTTGCTGGAGGAGGGGGGTTGGACCAGATGATCTCGAGAGTTCCCTTCCAACCCCTACCATGCTGTAATTCTATGATTCAGTGAACTTCAGCCACAAACCAATGGCATAAATATATAAATAGTCTCCAAATGCAAATTACCTGGAGATGTAATTAGCACTCACAAAACCAATATAAAACAATTTGAACCATAATCTAACTACTGGTTGTTCTAGGGGTTGTCCTGATCACCACCAAATATGGGCAGCATCCATACCCTGGTGTTACTGGGACACTGAGCTGCCATTCTTCATCATCTTCTACCAGCAAAGGCTCACATACAAAAAGTTGTGAATCACCGTCTATGAGAAAATAAACAAGCAAAAAATCTCCCTCAGTGGCAATTTCCAAGAAGAAGAGAGCACCGAATGGATTTTAAATAGGCAAAAAACCAACACATGAACAGAGTTTGGGCCAATTATCCTGCCAGGAGCCAGTCAGCAGGAGCCCACTGCCAAGCCCTGTTCCCTAGATCAACACCTCATCTGTGATAAAAAGCCAGTCTTTAAATCAAAGGCAGCTCACAAACTAAAAAACCCAAAGACGTAAATCTGCATTGGCTACCAGCCCAGTGTGATCTTCCAGTGTGTTTTTGCTGATGCTACTTCTGGGATGGCACAAAGGAAATGTATGACACTGAGAGGTCTGTGGCAGGAAGACCACCAGGTTGCCCGTAAAGAAGGAACAGGCAGCAGGTATAGATGACATTGCTATCATGGGGCTACAAGTTCATCTCCAACTTTCTTTCTGGTCTCCCAGGAATTTGAAACATGCTGAAAAGGGCTTCATCAGAGAGACCCCACACTTTGTGGTCGCAGGTTGCAGCAAAGGAGTAGGCCTCACATTGGTCGTGTTTTTAGGAAAACCAAAAAGCATCCAAACTACCGTAAGGGACCTGAAACTCTTGGGTCACTGCAATACAGACATCTCTTTTTGTTGAAATTCACCTAAAGCCAGGGCAGTGATGTAACTGGCGTTTCTCTGGGAGATGTCCAACTCAGATGAGCACCACGCCCAAAAGCCAGAACGCCATCTCCAGAAATGATGGATTGCTGTTGCACCTCTTCTCAAACAACTTTTATGCAAATACTTCCACTCTTTCACTTGGTTTTAGCAACTGCTTATTTGCCCCCATTCTGGGAGGACTAAGGACCTCAAGATAGCCATTGATAAGACATAATCAACTGATGAAATACGAAGTTACAGACATGTACTCTTCATAAGTAGCATCAGTTAAGGACATAGTCAATGAACACAAAAGGGTTACTAAATTTCCTTTTTTTATTTTTTTTTTCCTTTAACAAAAAGAGCAATAGAATCTGATAATCCATTTGTTATGGGTTGGTTGATTTTTACTATTTTTTTATTTTTATTTTTGTACAAGAGAATGAAAATCTGTTTGCAGTTGTAACTTTAACGGTATGTCAGTATTTTCTTTTTTTCCTCTTCCATAATTATTTTTACAGAGAGCTGTTCTTTCAATCAGGTCACTGAACTCTAAAAAACAAACCTTCAAGGCTGCTTTTGAAAAATTGGACCATACTTTCCTTTCAATCGAAAGATTCACAACTTTCGTGTGTGAGCCAAGACTTAAAAAATAACATAAATCCTTTCAGTGCTGTCTCTCTCTTTGCCCATGTAACAGATATTTCTGCTAACATTTACTTTTGTAATTTTTCACATTATTCTAGCTCTCAGAGGTTAATATTTACCATTCATTTTGATATGCACAAACTACAGAGGTAGGTTTGCAAATATCTGCCCTGGGAAAATGAGCAGCTCTGCCAGAAAATATGTTCAAGTTTCTTTGTGGGAGACAACATGCCACGGACAACATTTCCCTGGATTCATCTGCTCGTGTTTTCAACATCTGCACAATCGATTCATACAGTCTAACAATTATTTTAAAAGGATAACCAGATAATTACAGCAAATGTGTTTTAGTCCCTTTGAACAGTGAACATGCATTGGGGAAAAAAAAATTAAGAAAAACCCCACAGTGAACTGATATATAGAAGAAAAGTCACCAAAATCATACCCTTGAACTATGATTACACACTTTTTTTGGTGGCTTTTTTTTTTTCTGTGGTAGCCAACTTCAAATACAGTGTGGTAGCAAAATTCATCAGCAGTCCGAGTTGCCTGTAAAAGCTGACCCGCTACTTGCAATAATATCAAACCATAAATGAATTAATTTGCTTGCTGACCAAGTAGTTTGCCATATTAAAGTGCAAGTTTGCAAGACATGTATTCTATTATCCCAGATTGCACTCTTGACACTTTGCATTATGAACATTTAGCATTCATCCTTTGATATTTTGAACACGGAGCACAATGAAGCTGTCAGCACAAAGGAATTTTTTATTCAATTTCCAGATATAACAAGCAAGAATCTTACAGAACCACCATTAAGAACATGGGAACAATAGAGATTTGATTGTTTAAGGTATGGAAGACAAAGGAATATCTTGATGGTGCAGTTTATAGAGAGATTAAAAAGTTTGTAAAAGGGGAAGGGAAGGGGAATAGGAGAAAAGAGAAGATGAAGAAGGGGAAAGAGAAAAAGAAGAGAGAAGAGGAGAGGGAGAGGAGAGGAGAGGGAGAGGAGAGGAG
>JANIJG010024739.1:0-12430 GCA_024611175.1 Megaceryle torquata
GCCACCGCCCCACCTTGGATCAGCCATCTGTTATTTCACAAACTACTGCCACCCAGAGCTCCACACCCCTCTCCCCTTTCCCCCCATCATTTACAGGAGTTTCTCTAGTTTCTAGTATGTTTTATTCAGAGGTGTCACTCATGATAGAAAAAAATTCAGTGCCTCTTTGAAAGCTGCAGAGTAAAGTCAGGCATTGGAGCATTTGAACCTGTAATACAGGCTGTCTATGTGTTAGTGTGGCTAATAGAAGAACAGAGACTCTGCATCTCTCAGTAATAATAATGCAGTACATTAGCCTATGAATCAGTGTTGACTAAGCTGGCACAGTTTTGCTTGAAATATTTGAAGGCAGGGCTCTGTTAACCAGTCCTGAAGTTTTTCTTGCAGCACAGCTCTTGCTCTAAGCACACCAATATGCATGGGAGCAACCCATGCCCCTGCCATACACATAAATCTAGTGCAGTAGTAACAGACATTTTGGGGTTTTCCCTCATAATATTGAGAGAATTCCACTTCAAGTCTCATACCAGCAGACTGCAGAAGTGATTAATGGTATAATTGGATCCAGTCCTTTTTTCTGCTCATTCAAGTTTTTTTACACAGGGAGCCAGAATACCTAAAAATCTATAAAGGATGAGGTTTCAATTCTGTACTTCTTTTTTTAATTTTTTTTTTTTTGCATGAGTCAACTGGTGAGACTGTGATAACTAAAAATCAGAATTTATCTTTCCTCCAAAATTTTGTCAAAATGGGTATGATTGTGTAAACAGAGCTGCTTTTCTCAATCTGTTCCAGTGGAAAACTTCTGCCAGATCTTGTTGAAGAACATATGGATCCTAAAACTGCTGTGGCTGAGGAATGAGGCAGTTGTCTGCCTGTGCATTAAAAAAAAAAAATTAAAAAACATCCACAGCAAAAAAACAAAACAAAAACCCACAGCAAAAGCTGTATTGGGACAGAATTGCACAAAACTAGATTAAAGAAAAAATAATATTAAATAAAATAAATACATTTATTGCCTGTGAAGGAAAGCTGTAGGTGTGTGACAGAGGCCTATTCAAACTGAGGATGCAAAGCCTGCTATCAGGGAGCTGAATGTGCTGTCAGACAAATAAAAAACACTGTAAAAAGCAATACATTCATAGTAAACATTCAGAGAGATAATATATTCCAGATAAAAGACAAGCATCCTAATATACATCCTTCAATTGCATGCACCAGATTAAATCTTGGAAGTATACATTCTTACAATGAGTTTGTGTCATCCAACAGCAATGCTGAATTTGGCTTATTGGCTCTGTTCTGTTCTTTTTACCTGTTCATGTGAATAGTATTTCTAACACATTTAATCAGGTTAGAGTTGGTGGGGTTTTGCCAGCTTCTGCAATGTTTCTTCCAGATCAAGTGGTCACTGGCTAAAAATCCTCCAGGGAAGGTCAAGTGTGGGCAGGGAGAAGTCACAGTCCCTGTGGGGACTTGGACAGGATCTGGTATTAAAATGGATATGTCACTGGTTTGCTGCTGTAAAAAAGCAAAGATGTTTCTTTCCCAACACTGACATCCCAGATGTGATTCCCACATTATTTGAAATTCATAGAAATTAGATATTTATAGCATCACGCTCATTAATTCAAATAGAAATGGACTCCCAGATAGTAAGCAAGTGTTTTCAGCTTTCTTGTGCTCAGTTGCATCGGCCTATTCTTAGCTTATTCATTCCAGGTTCTGGTCAAACTGGATTAAGATGTACAACCATATGTAATGACAAGTGTGATGCAGTGCCGGGGAAGGTGGAAGGATAGTTAACTGATTTCCACAGATATGAAAGTATTTGCTTGTAATTAGCAATGAGAAGCATGACAGGATTTTGTTGCAGCAGGGATAAATCTTTAAGTATTGCCAGCACATTTCCCAGAGTTCACCTTTTACTGACTTCTGTGGTTAAGGCAAATGAACAGAATTAGAGATAACCAAAGGAAAAAATGTAACTGGCAAGAAAGGGGCAAAAATCAAGTATCTTGTGAAAAGGTGTCAATCATGGAATCGCTTTGCCTTTGAATCACAGTGAGCCTTTTGTTAGAGATATGGGATACTTGCTTTTAAAACTGCTCTAAGATAACTTCCCTACTGTTCACCATCCCCCAAAATAAACAACAAATAATGTGTGAAGCATGGAATCAGAGAGATGAAGTGTTTTGCTCACTGTCTCATTGCAGGAAGAAGGTGGGATTAGGTTTGTAGATCCTCAGCTCCCAGTGCTTAGACATTACTGTCTCTTCTCAGTATTGCTGTCTGGATGGGGGCAGTCAGAGCCCCAGCTGGCTTTCCTGGGGTGATTTTGATCCTGAGAGCTCTTGCCAACGGATGGCAGGGATGACCCGGGTGCCTCTGGCTGCTGCTGCTGAGCTAAGAAATGGCAGGAAGATGCAGCTTGGAGCATTCAAGCTGTCTGTTTTGGGGGACATGCGTGTGCCTTGTACTCTGGAGTAAAAGCTCGAAACAGCTTGTTAGGGGAGGTCTTATACAGCTGACTGCTAATTGTGGTAGATTCTTCTGTGCCAGGAGGGTACTGTCTCCAGCTGACCATGAACTGCAGAGGAAAATGTCCACCTGAGTGTACAGAATGGATTTCACCCAAGCTCTGGAGAAACATGGGTGCTGCTCTCAGCCCTGATGCAACTGAGGGCTCTGGCACAGACCAGGAAGGTAGAGGCCCCTGCTTGAAGTCTCCAGTGTGTTAGGAAAGATGATGACAATCACCTTAAATGAGTTCTGATCCCTTCTGGACCAAGTCCATTGGTTCTCTGTTAACAGAAAACTGAATTATTTAGTGTGGTCTGAAACCTGGGTGCCAGTAGCTGGCTGGAAGTCTGTTGCCACTGTGGTACAACTTGTTCCTTTCCTGGCTGCACTCCTCATGTTAGAGCACTCTTCAGATTGCTACCCTGTAATCTGCCAGCAGCAGCTTTTGGATTGAGTGTTAATGGGATTAAATTAATTGTTCCTGGTATCCCCAGGCACAGTGCTCTCTTCTCTGCTGCTGCTTCCCTATGTGGTCTCTTCTGTAATGCCTGGTCCTTATGGAGAGGCAGCAAGAGAAGGGTGCGTAATGTCCCCATGCAGAACAGCCTGCACATGTCTGTTCCCTTGGACTGACACGTTGCCTTGACTTCAGTAGATTAAATGTGCCTGGGACAGTTCTCAGACTCTGACACTATCTGGCATAAACCACCTGCACATCTACTGCTGACCTCTCTGAGCCTCCCAAAAAGGATGCTGATTGCTTTTCAGCAATGGGCCAGCACCTGTGTTAATTGCCATACTGCACCCAGCAGTTGCCTTGGAGAGCTCTAGGTGGAAAGGGCCAAAACTATGCCTGTGACTCTGTTAACAATTTAATTTTCTAAAGTCCTCAGTACTAGTGCCTACAAATGGTCCTTGACACTGGTTTGTTTATTAGCACAGAGACACGTGGCCCTTTCCCCTTTTTCTTTCAGAGGATCAGACCCATAGTCATGCCCAGTGTTCCTGGATGCACATGGGGCAGGAAGATGCCAACATTGCCTTAGTGAAGAGAATAATTTTTTCTTAAAGTCAAGCAATTTTCTGATTTGTCTACACGGTTCCAAGTTAGGACTAAAATACAGAGGAAAATCTCTCCTGAAGTGTTTTGCTTACTCTCACAAGTGAGAAAGTAGTTTTGTGGTGTCTTCAGAGAATAGCAAAATGAAAGGACTGAAAATGAACACTAGCATCCCAAAGGCACCTTAGCTTGTTTTTAATGTCTTTTCAAGGTAGCCATTCTGTTACTTAGATAATGGAGACACTTGGGCAGAGCTTCTTTAAAGACCCATGAATGGATAGACTATGTGTCAAAATGCAATTTAAAAATAAAAAGGGCACAGAATAAAAACAGTATCATTCCATAACTCTTAGTGTCATTAAAGCAGTCAACAGGGGATGTAGAACTCACCCAGGAAAGAAAAAGCATGGGTTTTTTTTTGTTTTTTTGTTTTTTTTAGAAGAACATAGACTGCTAAACTACTTTGCAGCTTCCAACCATCTGGGGACAAAAATAAAGTATGCTCATCCCTGCTTGAACTGATGAATTGAAACTGCAAAAAAAGACTGGGGTTTTGTGTTGCTGGTCTGCATGTTAATTCAGAGCCTGGAGCTGGTGGATTCTGCATTGACTGAGCATAGTTAACAGTAGGTGTGTTGAGAACTTGCCTCTATGATGTAATCTGAATGGAACTATATTAATTCTGGTGGAAATGGTTGCTCAATGGCATGCACAGAGAGCAAGACCTCTAGTCTGATTTCCTGGGAAAATGAGGTGTTACATGATCACAATGTGGTGTGAATGCACATTTGCTTCTTATGCTCCTCCCCAGTAGCTTTTTGATTCAATGGGCCAATACCAACCAGGTGTGATGAAAGGCAAGACAAGCTTCATAAGTATCAGTAGCTTCATAGGGGAGAGAGACACTTCTCATGCCTCCATCATATAAAAGGCTGAAGATTTACTCACTGGGACACTGGAAATACTGTACAAAGGATTAATAGGAATTCGACAGCCAAGGGAGAAGAATCAGCAGGAGCTGATACCTTGTTAGACATCAAAGAATCTAGCCATGAGCCACAGAGCCAGGGAAGACCAGACTTCAGTAATTCTATTGTCCAGTGACTTAATGTGTTGTTTTTTCTCCCTTCTTCTTTTATCTCTCTGTTCTTCCAGTCAGAAATCTAATGCTATTTTTAAGTGCTATGCATCACTAACAAATAAGATATGAAATCCTGCTGAAGACTTCCAGAAAATGGCCTAGCAAAGAAAGTGCCATACAGAGCATACTGCCTTCCTGAGGCAACTGCAGAATGGCGAAGCATCAGGTCTTTACATCTCCCTTTGAACTTGTGGACCTTCCTGCTGTAAGGAAAAGTTGGGCCCTTTGTAGGTGAGGAGCAGCTCTTGTTGGGAGGATGGGCTGTGCCAGGGTGGGGTTATGGATGCTTTGTAACACAGCCTGTGACTTGTGCCCTCAAGGCCAGCAGATAGAAGTGAAGTATATATATTTTTAGCAGGCTTGATCATTTTTGGAGTGAGCAGGTTATTTATAATGTCAAATGAGTTGCTATGAGGGGTGGGGTTCCTTGGGCAAATAACTGCTGTACAAAGCCCCATGTCTACAGGGCTCATGGTGACCAAGGGGAGGCTGAGATAACAGCTATTAATGACTCCAGTGACAGGACAAGTGAAAATGGAAGGAAAACAGTTGGGCAGAAAAAAGAGAAAACAATCTGTGTCCAGTCACAGCATCATTTGGTGCCTTACAGTATCATGGTTACATGTGCAAGAACTAAAAGAGAGAAAGGAATTAAAACAGCTGACAAGCAGTCTGAGCTACACTCACAAGATGTGATTGTACATGAGTGCTGTTTATCTAGATACATCTTTCAGATAAGGACTTCTACACTTTCTTCCTTTGCATAAGAGGATCTCTGTGTAAGCATTCATGAACCTTTCCCACTATCATCCTATATCAACCTTCAAATTATTGCTCCTTACCATCCTTCATTCCTTCCCCTGTTTCTCTCCTGTTTGCCTGTCTGTATCAGTGTGCTGTCTCCTCTCTGGAATTTGGCTTGAGATTTCTGGTGCACAAGCTCTCTTTCTATTCTGATTTATATAGTACATTGCACAATAAGTCAGAGCCTGTATCTGATGAAAATATGGTATTACTTCTATAATAGTCATATTTCACATGCACAAACACAGATATTTACTCATTTTTTGGAAATGAAAAGAGAAATGGGAACTCTCTGGCATTTTGATAACAAATTTTCCAAGTAGAGTTGCTGCTCTGTTTCTGGTTTATTTTGTGGGGTTTTTCCCCCCGACTACAAAGGGCTTTTATCCAGAATTTTACACTGTTTCTCTTTTTCTTTGGGCCCAGCTGGAGTTTGGATGTCACTTTATCGGGTCCTGGTCCTGCCTTGTTTCTTTCATCTTTTTTAGCATTTATATTGGTTTTGCTAGTAACCTGCCCATTTCCATCCCCACCATATCCATATGGTAGGACCCTCTCCTGTTTCCAACAGGTAGCTTAGATAACAGCAGCAGCATTTTTACTCCTGATGCACAGATGTGATTCTCTCTACCACAGGGAGTTACGTGCTTGGGTTCATCCAACCTTACTGACAAATTCAAGTGAGAATGCTGGTCCCCTGCAGGCTTTCTTTATAGTCAGTGGAGTATGATGGCCATGCCCAGAAGTATTTTTTTCCCACCTAATATGTGAAGCATTCTCCACAAGTATCTGCCCCATGGCTTCCAGCCTTAGCCTAAGTGTCAGTGTTCCTTGTGCTGAAAAAGGCTGCAGAACACTGATATATTAGGAATATAGACTGGTGACATTACTGCCATCTTGGTTTCTATTATAAGAAATAAGGCATTTGGCAATGAGTTTGTCTTATGTATTGCTTGTGTTTCATTACTATATTGCTGCTGTTTATATGGCTAACCCTATATTTAATAAACTTAAAACCAAGGTCAATAGATAAACAAGATGATCATTCATGGGATCACACAAGTTACAAATGAAGAAGCACAAACCAAGATCTTTGGAGGCATCTGAAGTGCAGTGAAAAGGGAAGCTTATGAGAGCTGAACACCCAGGGCAGAGACTGGCTAGCTGACACAAGGTGCTGCTGATGGAGTAGGATGATTGCCATCTTGGACTGAAACTCTACCTTGGCAGAAGGGCTGTAGTTTGACCTCTTTTGGAGAGGCCATGAGGGAAACCATTCCTGGGCATAGACTGTAGTTAGAGGTATTCCCAACTTAGTGCCAAGAGCCAAAAGTCAGGCTGGATCATTCTTTACTTTTTTGTACACATGCAAAAACTAAGGGCCCTGTCTTACAACTTTTGCATGAGGCATCCATTCCCTGTTTTGTATCCCATATTTCTAAAAACTGTCTGGGGTGGGACACAGAATCTGACAATTTGTCAAGAGAAATAATGCTTCATTTAAGTTATTCCATTGTTAATTAATGCATTCATTGTAATGTTACTCCTGTCAGGCAGGGAAGTCCTCCTTCCCCCTTTCTGCAATTGGAAATTGTGGCATGAAGAAGTTCTTTGTTTGGGGTATTTCAGGAGGTCTCTGCTCAGAGGAGGTTTGGATCTTGGTCCAAGGCTCACTTCTGAATCTGTATAAGATGAGACCTTGCTTGGGATATTTACTGATGGGTTGGGACTGGCCACAAACATAGGATACTTTTGACCAGGACAGGTTCAGGACTTTGAAACAGCTTCTATTGTAACCTCAGAGAGACAGTGGACACAGGGATGGTTAGGAGCTGTTTGTGTAGTTCATTGATTTCAAAAAGGAGCAAGAATTTAATAAATTACCAACATTTGGGCCCAACAGGCCTCAATAGAAATTTGTTTTGATGAATAATACCCTATGTTCAGACTCACATCTGGCAGCTTTTGTCTTGTACTGTTTGTGAGTTTCTCACCCAAACTCTTTTTGTAGTTAATAATTTAACTTTTGCAGGCTTGCTGTTCACTTTGTTTTGCTCTGTACTGCATTCTTTGAAAAAGCGTGGGAGCTTTCCTCGATATGATAACCAAGACTAGGTATAAAATACCCAGAGAGGTCTTATCGCTTCCTTACAGTGTATAGCAATTATAGTACCACTTTTGATTTATATTATATTCCCCTAGCAACAACACATTTTGTTTGCTGCCTTCATTTCACCTGCATATTGGACTAAGAGCTTTGGGAATTTTTTTTTCACAGTAAAAATCCTTAATCTCTTAAACAGCCTCAAATCACTTTCCTGGTCATTGTGCTAAAACTTCTCATTTTTATCATGGTTCTTCTGTTAGTATTGCTGCTTTGTTTTGTTTTCTTTTTTTTCTTTTCTTTTTTTTTTTTTTCCCCCCAAGATCTGTTACTTTCTCCATTTTTCCATAAGCTTTAAGCTTGATCACTTTATTGATTCAATATCTGGCTGTACATTTTTTCAGATTTTAATTTTTACGTTGATAGAGGTACTCTGTGTCTACTCCAAGCTGACATTTTGCAAACTACCAACCCTATCCAAGTCTTTTGTGAAGAGTGAATGCTAGCACCCAGGAAGCATTTACTCCATCCACAACACTTCCACTGTTTTTGCTGCTGTTGAATTTCTGCTATGAATGCCTTCAAGGGAAAATAACAATTCTCCCCTCCTGCTATCAGTGGGGAAGAGAAGAGCCACTCAGAAGAGTGGGTGGGTGTTAATTTATTATGGTGTTCTAAATTTATGTATAAACAAATGTTAATTTGAGAGCAGGTGGCTTTTATAGTGATAAAGGCATCTGTAGGGGACTGATTCTAATTTCATTTCTTTATTTCAATTTTTATTTCTAGAACACAGCTATTGCTCAGTCTATACTAATGCAAAGGCAGGTGGGGGCAGCCACAGGCAGGACCCAGTGGGTGTTGAGGTGCAACCTGGTGGTGCTAATGTGGGAGCAGTTTTCTCACATTAATTGCTTCAAAGGCATATCTCTCAGTTCTGACCTCTCCACGCTGTAGTTAATGTCCATAGGCTGAAACCCTAAGGCTCTGTCATGACAATATTTCTGCAGGCACTAGCACTGAAGAGGCGTTGGGAGAGTAATGAGAGCAAGTGTCAGTGTGTGAATTAAACCTGAACTTCATTTTCCCATCATCTTTAATGGTCTAACTCCATGAAATGGAGAAGACAGCCCAGGATCTCCTTGTAAGCATATACTGATGATGAAATCAAGGCTTACTTTCATTTATCCAGCAGGAGCTGGGCAATCTGAACCTATTTCAGCATCAGGGCAAGCAGCGGCCTTGGTTCAGGCAACAGATTTGAGCATCAGTGGTGCCAAGCATATGCACATGTGTATGGGAGGTGTTTGGAAAGTGTGGATATGGGAAATTACATTTTGTTTTGTGATCCATCAACATTGTGATTGTATCTTGAGAAGTTTACAAGCAAAAATTAAATTGTCTCTTTTTGAAAATGAAGGTTAAATGTGAAAAGTAGCAGAGAATGGAGCATATAGGTAGAACTGGGTATTTTAGCACAGTTTCCAACCCAGGAACATGTGTCCTTCAAGTGGAAGACTTTGAAAAGCCTTCCTTCTTCATTCCTTCTTCATGGGAGGCTTTCAAGGAGTGGGATTTATCCCCTTACAATGCCTTTTGTAGGGCATGCCCCTTGGCTGCTGTTTTTTTTTTTTTTTTTTTCCTTGTTTTTTGAGGAATAGTAAAAAAAAGAAATGTAGGCATCTTAAGCGAAAGATTTAGGAGTATGTTCTCTTACTCGACATGTTTCAGACTGACTGTTTTGACTTTTGCAAGTGCATTGAATGGATTCAAATACAGGATGCAAGATGACAAGGAAATCAACAGGTAAAATGTAATGTTAAAGCTATAGTAGGAAGATGCTGAGAAATATCTATACATTGTAAGAAAACAATTTCTGAATTGTACCACCACATGGGTATGTGACATGAGGGCTATAAATGGGCTAGGCAAACTGTTCCCATTTCCACCTCTTTGCACGTCTCTGGAAGCAAATAATTTTCTTTTCGTACTGCTCATCTGTGTTTATAATTGGTAGCACTTAACACTATCAGGACCAAGAGTTTTGCAGTAATCTTGCTGAATTTTTATTAAAACTGAATGTACATTACACTTAATTCAAAAGCCCATTCATTTATTATTCATGGTATCATCATATGCTTGTTCCTGTGACCTTGGCACCTCAGGTAGTGCCCAAGGACATTTTCTCTCATCATCTTGGTTTAAGCAAGATCTTTGTCTTTAAGAGACAAAGCAACAGCCTGACAGAGTGAATGGTCCTGAAAATCTCACAGCTTTAATTCGTAGACAATTTCCTTGTAGAGTTCCCTTTCCAGTGGGTGTTCCTGTGTATTGCTTGACTTCTTCATGCTAGCTGATGACTGGCTTCTTTCAGCCCACACAATTTCAGTGTAGGTGTGGAGTAAGACGTAGTATTGCTTCAATACCAATGGACTCCTGAACAAACTTCTATTCCTCTATGCTGGTTGTTTCCCACTAACTACTGAACCTGAAATTCACAGCTCAGATTAGAGACATTCAAAACCAGGATGAACATCAGATGTTCAGGTGCAAAAGTGCTTTTCCATCTTTCACCCTCTCGGCCATTTCCACTGCCCTTTTCTTCAATCAGCAGGAAAAAAATGTGGATTTGTAAAGCATTTAGTAGTTGTATTAATCTCCAAGGTAATTGCATATCTTCTGAGGTCCAGAAGTCCTCAGGGCTTTTTAACTCATGCTGTGTCATGGTACAATGGAAGGATAATAACTCAAGGTAATATATTTGTGAATATATTTTATTTGTTAACTTTTAGTTAACTGAAGTGAGTTTCCCTTTGGCAAGAGCCAGGTCATGCCAATGGTACTTCTGAAAATCCCACCCTTTGTCTGTACCAGACATTAGCCCTCACGTGTAACTGTCATAGGCAGATGAAAAAAATCCTGAATATTATAAACCACTCATAATCTATGGTAGCATAAGCTTTTCATTTTCATCTTTACAGTTTTGATGTTTGGATGGTTTCATTACTTTTTAAGTGCTTCTGAGAGATGTGCTTGGTGGCTTGAACTGCAGAGTTTCAAGCGTATACTTGAAGAAAACTTGGATTTGGCCACATTGACTTTATAAATTCACCAGTCTGACTTCAAGTGAGGAGGCAGACTGGAAGGATTAGTGATGGATGCACCCTCGCTACTTCTCTGGAGAGAAGCAGAGTCTTATCCACAGTTCTGGACCTTCTGCAGTGCTCAGCATAGCTGATAATGCTGTTCTGCTGCCCTACAGAAGGATGGTGGCAGCACTCCAGGAAAATGTTTTGTAACGATTGATGCTTTTCTTTAAGGACAGTGCACAGAGTCCCGCAGCCCTCTCTGGATTTCCACAGCACTGTAGTCTCAACCTCCCTCTGCATCGCTCGACAAAGCTGTCCCATGAGGAGGCTGCCCCCTCCAGTGGCAGCCCTGTTGTCACCTCTGATCCCTGTGTATTCATTCAGTTTGAGCTAGCTGAACCGAGGGAGCCGCGTGGTAAAAGTTATATCTGTAGGAAACTTTCTGCTTTCCTTGGCAACTCTTCCATGTTGCAACACTGATGAATTACCTGTCTTCCTCTCTATTTCCCATAGGAGAAATCATCTTATCACCATAACCTCTGCAAAAATCCCCTTCTGCCTCACAGATGCACGCTGCCTTTTCTCTCAGATGGTCCAAGTGATTAAGATAATTTTGTTACATTCTATACAATTATTCTTAGCTTGCAATTGGTTTTGATTATCGCTGTTTCTGTGTCAGACCTGGAGAAGGTCTTCGTGGGTCCAAAAACTTGACAGTTTTTCCAACTTTATCAATTAGTCTACTAAAATACATTGTCTTTCACCACAAACGTAGAGGCAGAAAAGAAAAAATTGGTGGGGCTTGTCAATAGAAGGTAGACTTCTGCCCATGGCAAACTGTCAACAGTCTGCAATTTTGAGTATTCTTTCCTAAACATTTTGCCAAGTTTGAATAGCACATAACAATTTCTGACACATACCAAAAAATAAAAACCCCACATACTTTCCCATCTCTCAGGAACTATGTGCCATCTTTGCCAGAAAAAAATGCAGGCTTGATGGCTTGATTGTACGCTAAATGTCTTCACTACTTCCCGCCTCTATTATTGCAACATATTTATCTGACCTTGAAAAGAATTATGCTTTTAAGCCCAGGAAAAATAAAAAATCATCTAGTTCAGAATAGAGCTGTAAGCCTCCTCAGCAACATGGATTACTGAAATCACATCACTTCTGTGCTCTGCTCACTCCATTGACGGCTTATACAGAGCAGAAAAAGGATCATGCAATTCTCTAATAGATTGACTGTCATAGCAAGACCCCAAACCAGGTGAGTTTTGTCTAAATTTAGGATTGTTGTGAATGTTTTCCAGATAGCTCTGTGTACGACCTCAGGTGTCTCGGTCTGAGAAAAAAGGAGGTTCATTAAAACTCAGTATCAAGCCTTCTGATCTGTTTTTTAATAGTTATATTACATATAATTACATTTAGACTTGAAATCCCTAACAGAATCTCTTTTATAGTTTGTCTTAATTAGCATTGATCTGGACATGCTGAGCAAAAGCTAAAATTTTAGCTTTGCCTTGTTCCATTCTTCCCTTTACTAGAGTAGCTTAAAGGATCAACTTGTCAAAAAGAATAAAAGACTCTCTCATGTTGAGAGTTCTCATAAAAGGCCCTAAGAGCTTCTGTAGAGCCATTACTGTCTATTGTGCACAGCAGATCTGTAAAATACCGACATGGGGCTGTATTTAATGCACTGAACTCTG